>JAQFXU010000057.1:0-108282 GCA_034693705.1 Spatulosminthurus flaviceps | reverse complement strand
CGAGATCTACAAAATGAGCCCACTTACAAGAAAATCCATCAGGGGCCAGATTTCCGTTTAAAGTGTGCCTAGTCCTTGTTTTCGCGGGAATCTATTGGGGTGTCTTGGAACTTGGAGATAAAAGTATTTTGTACATTTGAGTACAAAAAGGTTTTTTTTACTAAATAAATTAATAATAATTCCTATAAATCAGGATTCACGAGTATTATTTATGTAAAGTTGAATCGAAATTATAGATCAAATGATTTTAAGGACTTGGCAATAGTATAATTATTAAGGTATCTTAACATAAGAACGTTTATCCTGTGATGTGTGGTCATCCAATGAATTCATCCTTTTGGTAACCAAGCAAAGAACCACAGTCCAAGGTGTGATGAAACCGATGACGCCGGCTATGCAATCTATAGAAAACAATAATTGAATAGCTAGTAAATCTTGAACAAAAGGTATTTGGAGGATTTTCATTGACTTACAGATGAATGAAGTGAAGCTGAATCCAGTAGCTGTTTCAGATCTAGTGAGAGGCTCGGATGAAAGCTGACACTCCTTGTCCCAATTGGTGGGAATGTAAGGAGACATTAAAGTCTCCATCTCGTTTAGATAGCACGGAGTTCCACAACCGGGTATTTGAAGTAGATAAGGATTTTGTTCAGTGGAATTGCGGTAAAAGATCTGGAGGAAAGTTTCAAAGATTCAAATTCTATATACAGGATTCATTTTGGCGAAAACAATTATTGTAAACCGAGTCTTACTTCTACGAAATATTTTTCAGAAGATTCTTCTTGGTGGAGGTCAATCATCAGAACTGAAGAGTAGCTTGGATTTTGGGGATCAAATATTCCCATTGCAGTCATTACTGCAGCCAGCGTATCATCATGACCCGAATGTACGTACAATTTTGTTTGCGAAGGGTTTTGTACCATAGCTTTCATATTTTCCATAAGTCTTTTCAGCAGAGGTCCGCCAAAGAGCCTTCGTAGCTCATCTGTCGCTCCTTTCATGGAAAATTGCATGGCACTAAAGTAGCGCATTTTCCCAAATACATCCGGAGTGGCCCAGCTCGGTCGAGTCAGATTGTGTTGTTCCTAATAGCAACCATTACATACGGAAAGGTTGTTGATGTAAACTTACATGCATGCATTCAAAATAATCGCTCCGCAATAATTTAAGGCTGTCGCGGAGGGAGGCGTCAGCTATTGCCGTCTCCCTTCACCCCCTTTAATGTATGATGCGATGTTGTGGTCATTTTTAAAATTTACCCAATTTACCTCCCTTTAATGACCATCTTCCCACCCATGGCATTCATTTTGGGTATTTATGCAAATTGGGTCTGGTTTTGGGCAATCCCCTACTGAACTCTTGTTTTTGACTGCCCCATATTGTGCGTGATGTGAATGTTTTTAAAAAAATCCCCTTGTTTTGGGCATTTATGTAAATTGGAGCTGGGTTTGCCCCCCCCCCCCAAGATGATGCAGCCCTTAAATAAATGACTGGAAACATCATTGAAATCATAAGTATTAGCTATCCTAAAGTGGTTTGTGTATTCATTGAAATACATCCGTTATTTTTTAAATAAATTTCAAGTTTGTGTTTAAAACACGAATTCATTGAAACTGGCTGAAAGTTTCGGAGAAAAAATACTAGTCTTTCGGTTTTCATTTTTCACAAGGAAGATTTAAACCAATAACGAATTCCTCCCTTCTACTGGTCTAAGGAATGTCCAGAAAAATTGTAAAAAAATCTGTCCAGTAGTTTTTGAGTTATATATTGTCGGCTAAAGTGCAAAAGGGGATATAATATTTGTAACGTTAAGGGAAAAACAAAATTATAGCCCCTTTTGCACTTTAGCCGACGATATATACTACGAAGGGACATACGAACAAGGTTGTTTTATAAGGGGGCTAACGCCGCCATAAAAATTTAATAATGCATCTATAAAATTGAAGGGTTGACCTTTTCGCTGCATGTACCTGGCTATATAAGACATCGGTCATTCTTATTATTGAAAAGAAATCGTCATCCCAGGTATTGTTGGTTGATTTTTTGATGAGATGAAACAGATCTTGATTCGCTTCCTGTATTTTTCTTATCTCTGGGGTGTTTTTGTATTCAGTAAAAGCGACATTTCTCCGAGGACAGTGTGCATCCATTTGCAATAGCTGTAAATAAGTCGGTTACAGAAATTATCTTTCAAGTATTACCATTTAAGTGCATCTGGACTATGAACTTTTCAGAGTTAGGAACATTAGCTTTTGTTCATTCCTAATCTTTTTTTTAGATAAGTTAACCTTTTAATTTAGCAGAATTATTGTTTTATAAATCTCTTAATTGTTTATATTACAGATATTTATATATATGTTACCTTGTCGGTACCCTTGGTTAAGGTATGAACAGGCACTAGTTGCATGTCCACTTTCCCCTCTGAAATGTTGACCTGGAAAGTTGCCAGTTTTGGATAAAGTCCAGCTAAGCTTGCCGTTGCACTCAGAATAGCTCTATCATCGTCTGAGCTTAGGACATGTATCTGTGTGTTATTGTACCTGCGATCAATGAAGCCATCGTAACGCTCACGAAGGTATACTCCGAGATCATACTGTTGGTCAATGCCTTTCTATTAAATAAAATAAAATATGTCGGGATTCTCACTTCTGACATTTAATTTTTTTATATTATGATAATAATATGAGAAGCAGCTTACATTTGTTAGTTGACCCAAACCTTGAGGCCAGTATTTTTCTACATCGATGTATGGGTCCGTGGGGTATGTCACTATTGGTGCTCGGTCACCGTGACGATATATCTTTGGAACATAATCAATTGGAATATTTGTAGGGCAGTACATACTCATTTAAGCTATAGTTACTGGGTCTGGAATTTTAAAAATTAAGCTTACCAATTGAACCTGTCTTAAAGTTTTCAGATTCACGCCGTGGGATTGTTGTGAAATTACAATAATAATTAAAATGAACATGAAATTACGTCGACGGAGTGGCATTACAAAACCAAAGTGACGCAAAAGGTGATTATTGCTTAATTTTTGCAAGCCCGGAGCCTTAACGTATTAACTTTTTCCTCACAAAAAAGTGCACTTTTAGTTAGGGAGAAAAATGATGACAGAAACAGCACTGACAATGAGTGCATCAGATACGGGATCTATAATTTGTTAAACAGCTCTTCTCAAAAGAGTTTTTATACAGTCAACTGGTCCGCGAATGTCTATAAAAATTCTTTTATCTATAATATATGTTCCCTCACCTTATTGTTATTACAATATTACAATTCCATTGGATTTGTATCATAAACTTTAATATCAGTTACAATCAGTCGGTCGTTTGCGAAATAATGCCAGCGACGTCAGCGGCTTATTGCAGCTTGCAGTATAGATCCTTGCCCAATAATGCCCAATGCATGCATTTTTTTAACCAAATGACCGAATGCGGGTGGAATTACTGAAATTGCGTTCATTGGTGTTTAAAACAAAAATAACAAAAATACTATAAAGCCTTCTCGTTCCTTTAATTAAACGTGCTGTCTCGATGCGTTCGCTGGTGTAAATTTAACGTGACGTTCTTGCAAAATTAAAACCAATAATATTTACTAACAATAAGCTAACGTAGGAATCAGATAACCAGCGATAAACGATATATGTATCCTATTTTTGTAATGCAAGGATATTATTTGGTTTAGTCCATCATTCATCTATTTATGTATATGCTTTGCTTTATTACTTAAACTCAGTGAACGCGAGCATCAGGTATTGCCATGGGAATATTTTGTAACCGTGATCGACTTACTACATATGCATACAAAGATTTTAAACTGTTAGAGAAATGAATGAATCAGAGGACATAGGACGTTGCGTTGCCGCCGAAGAGCTCCAAAATAAAAATATGATATGATTATGATACAAAAATGACCATGTACAAATGCGAGGAAATACAAATACCCATATGCTGTTATCCATGAATTGCTATAGCTTATGAAGCTGATTGACATGGATTTTAGTGGAATCAAATTTTCAGTAATGGTAACACATCAATATATGTACCAATCCCTCCATTGGCATGTTCTCGAATAATGGAAGATTTTCGTACACAGATTATCCTGATTTAGGAAGTATTTGATATAAAAGCATCTGTAATCTGTATGCGGACAACTGTTTAAGACTAGAAACAATATTTGTATTAAGCAATTAGCAAAGAGAAAATATTTAGTAAATATAGTCCACCTGTCTAATTGTAAGATAAGTGCTATGAATTCGGTAACTGAAGGGTTTCACCCAAGCAGATGCAGACTTTTGGTGCTGAACAAAATATGATTAGGACTTTTTGCTTATTTGAGGTGTCAGAGGTTTATTGCTTTTCAGCTCAGATATTGTTGCACGTATTGATAGACTCTCCGGTGGACTCTACTCGCTCTACTCTGTCTGACTCTCAGTGAGAGAAAATGACTTGTGTATATACAATCAATTTGGGAATGCGGACGTAAATGAAGTTCTTAATGCTAAAGAATAGAGAAATCAACGGTCAATTTTTTAACGACCACTTCTATACTTAGCCTAAACAATAGAGAGAGTAACTTCTGGAATGCGGGAGTAGAGTTGAACAATTCTGTGTTGAGACTTCTACCATACACTCTAATACATATACATAGATCAGAACTCCATACAAATAATATTACTTGTAAAAACCTTTCTATGCTCCAAATATAACAAATACATAAATTCATTTCTGACAATAAGATCAAATATCAAATGAATGTATCTTATGTATCTTATATGCCTCACTTGGTTTCTACCAATAGACTTGACGTGAAACCGATAATAAGTTTAGGGTGCTTTAACCAATGCTCCTGTATGAGCCATAAGCCATATAAATGATCCAGATCGGGATGCTAGCTAGCTAGCTTCTACTGTGCACAATTTATTGCACAAAATTATATCTTTGGTTTGACTTGCTCGGCTATAACTATTGGAAGTAAACTGTAATGAAAGAAATTTTAGCACTAGAATAGTTGGAACAATGCAATGTTTTTACACTCCTCATGTAATTCAGGTGCTAAGTTGCTAAACTTGCTAATTTATCTACAGTATCCATTTTTGTGATCGTTTTCGAATATTAATGCAGGGATAAATTATTATTATTATTGAGTTAGCTATCTTATCTATTATCTATCTATATTTCTATGTTTATTTGTACGAAATGCAAGGTATCAGTGTAACTATAACAAATTATCGATTTATTCACTATAAAAACCTTTAGAAAATTAACCTTACAAGGTACACGTGACGTGACTAACAATAAGACATATCTAGCCATTTCGTTTAGCTTATCGATGCAATATCTCCGGGAAAAAAATCATTTTTAGATGTCTACACTTATACATATAGAAATAAAATAACACCCATATATACTTAGTTCAAGGTAAAATTTTAGCATAAGATTCCTTGTCCCATCCGGGATTTCCCCCGCTATTGAAGTCTCTGGCTCCTCTCCGTCTCGTAGCTACCCACAAAATCCCAATCAAAACTACTACAGACGTGATAACCACAGCTAGGAAATCTATATAGATTACAGATTCAATCCATTGTAAATCTCATATGCTCATTGTCAGAGAGAGAGTTTGTACATCATGGGAATGATAAATTAAAATACTCACACATAAAAGATGTTATGTTGAACTGGTACACAACAATCGTCTCATTGCCATTCAATAATTTGAAGTTGCTGTTACAATCTTGTTCCCAGTCTGCCGGTATGTAAGGAGCCAACAATGTCTCCATTTCGTCCAGATAACAAGGAGTTCCACATTCTGGTATATGCATAGGGTAGGGTTCATGCTCGGTGGAATTTCGGTACAAGACCTGTAATATTTTTTATATTTATTATTATAAAAATGAAATTGTGTACGTAATTGTTTTGAAAATTGTATATGTCGAGAGATAAAAATGTATTTTGTATCTGGATTAATCTTTATTTTCTTTATTACGATTCAAACTTACATCCACAATGTACTTTCCAGTTGATTCCTCTTCATGTAGCTCGATAATAAATGCAGAAGCATAGTCAGGATTATGAACTTCAAAAACGCCAATTGAAGTCATCAATGCGGCCAAAGTGTCATCGTGAGCAGCATGCATGTAAAATTTTGTTTGTGTAGTTTTTGAGATCGCCGTCTCCATATTGTCTACGACTCTTTTTAAAAGAGGACCCCCGTACAGCTTTCGTAATTCATCTGTACCCCCTTTCATGGAGAAAGAGACACCGTTGAGGTAGCGCATTTTCTCAAAAACTTCAGGGGTAGCCCAGCTCGGAAGAGTCAAGTTATGTTGTTGCTATTTATACAAAATAAATTCTTGAGTATTTTTCATTCAAAATAAACCCGATAAATTGCAATTGCTGTGCTGAAAAACGGGAATGTTGTAGCTTATTAAGGGTTTTATATTCGTGTACCTGACTGTATAATATATCGCTCATTTTCATTGCCCCAAAGAAATCGATGGAACGACCTGTGTTTTCTTTCACATATTGAAACAATTCATCGTTTTCATCCTTAAATTTCTGAATAGTGGGAGAATTTCCATATTCCTCCAGGGCAGCTTCTCTACGAAGGCAGCGTGCATCCATCTTTATGAGCTGTTAAAAAAATTATTGTAAAATTAGAAGGTACATATGCCGTAAGTTATGCCATAAGTGTAACATGTATACGATTTGTTTAGTGTTAGAAAATTGCAATGATTCATTTAGGGTCAATTCTACGATTTCAAGTTGCATTACTTCTACTACTAATGTCAAATTAATCATGGCTCAAGAGTTTCTCTTGAACGCAATAATGTATGCGTACCTTATCACTTCCTTTCATTAAAGTATGAATGGGGACCAGTTGCATGTCAACTTTTCCCTCAGAAGCAGCCTGACCGTGGTTATCGTGGGTGAAAGCGTCGAGCTTTGGAAAAAGTCCTGCCAAGTTAGCTTCCGCACTCATTAGTGTTCTGTCCACGTCAGAGCTTAGTACATGTATTTCTTTCCGACTGTATCGCCGACCAATGAAACCATCGTAGCGGTCACGAAAGTATGAACCTAGGTCATACTGCTGATCCATTCCTTTCTATATCACACAATAATGAGAGATGGTCAGACAAACATTTCTCGTATGATTTGACCTGAATAATCGGAATGGTTTCTCACGTTCGTAAGTTCACCAAAACCGTTAGGCCAGTATTTTTCCTCGTCCTTGTAAGGATCAGTGGGGTAGGTAAAGATGGGTGCGCGATCACCATGCCGGTACACCTAAAGTTATTTATCAATGATATTTTAATGCTTAAAAAATTGAAAATGTTTAAATGTATCTTGAGCTTTTAGCTTTAAATTGTAGGTGTTTGAATTGATTTATTTGAAATTAAATTAATTATGGAATATCAACTTACCACTTGGACGAGTCTTAAAGTCGTGAGATTCACACATGAGGAATATTGTACGAAAAAGGGTACAATCAGAATGAATATAAAATAAGGTCTCAGAAGAGCCATATTGGAAAAAAAATAATTTCAAATCAAACGTTGAACTTTCAAAAACGTTTATTCTAACAATAAAGTAGAAGAAATATTTTCGAAGGAAAAGAAAGGAATAGAAACCAAGTTCTTAGTGCAAGATCTGGTGTATTCCCCGCTGTTACGAAATGCGCATGGTTTTTGAAATGTTTGTTAAAAAGAGATTCAAAAACCGGTATGTTTTTCCAACTTTATTATGGAAAACTCTTTTGACTTGGTAAAGGAGAGCTGAGTAAGATATTTGTGTAGTTGGTCAATCACTTGCTTAAATCTCATTTTTTACTTTCCCTTTTATAACCACAATTTTCATATATGTAATTCCGGTGTTATTTTTATCAGAAATTCTATATTAATACTGATAATGATTGAGGTAATGTTTTGCAGGTTAATATATTAAGGGGTAGTCTGTCATTAGCATTAACCAATAGTTGTCCTTTTCCGCAGAAAAAATAGAAAAATAATGTATATGCAGGGTTTCAGTTTGTATGAACGTCATACTATTATTAAACACACTTGAACGTTCTATTGTCTCCTACAGCGCTAACAAACGGTACGTATTTTTTCGTACATCAGGTTCCACGTGCTTTGACTCAAGTAATATACAAAATCTGTCACGAGCAAATATTAAGGCAATGACGGTTGTTTTTACAGGTGAGAAATTCTCAGTGCACATGATATTTGTTGTCAAAAAGCTTATCTTGGGAAGTATTAAAGAATTAATTTGCATATCATAGTCATATTTATGCACGATAACATAAATATATTACCGAATGACAGATGTGTGGAACTGGAAATGATCTAATAATGTTTATGAGCTAATGTACATACCAATCGAAATACCTGATCTTGTGACTATAAGTAAAAGGATTTGGAACATGACAATATATATAAATTTAGAAACCACTATCATCGACCCCAATATCAGGGTGAAAGTCATGTGAGTGCTTAAATTCATCCTAACATGTACACTCGTCAGCTTTTTATTGTTCAATCTCAACAGCTTTGAGAAGGTGAATGAATGGTAAAAGTGTGGTAAAGGAAGTGCCGGAGGTGTGGGGAAACCGTGGCACTGTGATTCGCAGCTGAACTGAACTCTTAAATGATAAAGTATAGCTTATCAAGTGAAGCAGCTTTAGAAAATGTAAACATCCAGTGACGGGACAGCAAATATTAACGAGACAAAACTAGATCAAGCAACAGTTCTTTCGGAAGGGAATTACATATGGCTGATAATGTTTACATATGAAGTCTATAGTTGTATGTTTCTTGAATCGGTTTAATCTTTCAATATTTTTAGAAGTTACTTGAACTTTGCTTGAAACTATTTGCAAACCCATGAGGTCTGCACTACATGACCTGGCTGATATTTCCACTCTAAAAGAGGGTTAAAAAACAAAACAACTTCAACATATTATAAAATAACTACGACCGTAGCGGGGTAGGCAAAAATGTAAAAATGCTTATAATATATTCATTAATTCATTACCTGCATTTTCCAGTAAATTTTTTCTGTATGGAATATTTCGAAGAGTACATGAACAGAAATCACTAAGTCAATACCTTCCTACTGTAATCTCACATGAAAGTTACAATGTTTTATTTCAGTTTTATTTGACTTATTTACTTGCATAATTTGTATATTTGTATAATACGTGATAATTTTGGTCAGCGTATTGTATCCGCTTTATTTGCAATATATCGTGACACGGCGTGCTTTAATTTTAATTAAAATTTTTCACCTATACTAAAACTGAGTGAGCGTGACATTAATGTTGATTTGAATTATTATTACTTTAAAAACGACAAAATTGCAAACTTAAATTATAAGCGATATTGTTACTCGTGTTAGGAATAGCTACACATTTAATACAATTAAAACATGATCTAGAACACAATACTATCTGTAGTATCACAGAAAAATCCAAAACAAACTGAAGCGTTATTTAACGGCGTTTAGCAGCACATTGTAAGTAGGAAGTTCAAAGTTAAGCTTTTGTTCAGCACCAGGCCTAACAAAACGAACTAATAATTTGGAACGTTTATAACCCACAAGCTTTCTCAAAATCTTCAGGGACTAGATCATCAACGATTTTCTTGAAGGACGATAGAAGACATGGTTCTCCACACAATTCAAAGTTTAATTTATAAGGCTCGACTGTTGTATCATTCCGGAAGTACACCTGGTTTAAAGAAAGGGGCATATTTATTAACAGGTCTAATACAATAATATAAAACTACAACGTTATAACCAGAAAATAGATTTAAATATATACCTCGATATGATGGTCATCTAGTTCCGGACTCTTGTGCAGCTCAACCAAAACTCCACTGGCGTAATAAGGAATGAGGTTGTTAAACATTCCTAAAACATTCAGGAAGGAAACAATGGTTCTGTCATGTCCAGAATACAAAATCATCTTCCTCTTTGCCTCCTTCTCGTCCTCAAGTTTTTTCTGCATATTCTCAAGTACATTTTTCAACATTGCAGATCGTAATTTTTTCAACAACGGTGTTGCTGTTTCAAGTCCAAAGGCAGTCTGGAAAAGTTCTTTTCCGACATTCATAACATCTGGAGTGGCCCATTCTGGTAGCGGCTTATTTTGATATTTCTATTTCACAAACACAGATTCCTAACATTCAAAACCCTTACATTTAAAACTCACAATACAAATTATTTTTCTAATTTCCAACAGCGTGCTTTACCAAAACATTGAGGTAGTCAAAAACATGACCAGCAGCGTGCATTATTTCCTTCTTGGAAGCTCCAGATTTGCTAAAAACTGTCAGCAATGTGTCACCATAGTTCATCATCCACTTCATACTTTCCTTCTTAATTATCTCTTTGAATTCCTCATCAAACCGAGGGCATTTGTGATTCAGGTACAAGAACTATTAATGATACAAAAACACAAATGCTGCATTACTTGATACTCCGTGACACACCAGTAGTATCATCATCTATCCCAAAAGAGGCTAAAACTAATCACTGCACTCCCAGTCTTACGTTATCAATTTCCTTTTTGATCGTTCTGATAGGAACAATCTGAGAATTTTCCCCATCATCTTCATTTTCCGGACATTCATCTTCAGAGTGCAGAAGTGAACTGGAAGTACTGGGTCGACTCACGGTGTGGGACCTTTTCGGATACAATCCTCTCAAAAAAGAATTTCCACTTCGAATTGAACGTTCCGTGTCTGAACTCAAAGCATATAATTCATCCGAATGGTATTTCGGGCTAAGGAAACCATCGTAACGCTGGCGGACGAATCTCCCAAGATTATTAGTTTGCTTCACACCAACCTATAACAATAAACATCCAAGTTAACATTCTAACACTCATCATCATAAAGTTCATCATTTAAATATGACCATTTATACGTTTGTCAGTTGTCCATAGCCCTCAGGAAAATAATTTGGGTCATCCTTGTTGGGATCCAAAGGATAACTTGCGATTGGATTTCGATCTCCATGTCGCATAATCTATACGAGGACAAGGAAAAATAAGTATAGGTTAAATTATAAAATTTGAAAAAATGTTTACTCAATCCCTAAAACACCTGCATACGCCATTTTGCATAATTTCCAAATTAAGTACATTATTTTCACGCAAATTACTATTTATCGTACACAGAAATGAACTTATAGCTTACCACTTGAACAAGTTGCAACGTTTCCAAATTAGCTTGATTCCATTTATTTCCAGCGATTTCCGCACGACTCGTTGGAATAATTAAAATTATTAACCCAATGCTCAGGCTCACTCCCAAGATTCCGGGTAAGGAATGCATTTTGAGGACTTTATTTATTTCTTAGGCAATTTATTTAATCGTAATGAAACCAGCATGAAGATTTAAATTGCATTTATTATACTTTTAAAATCCAATGAAATGTTTCCCAAAATACATTGAATTTATCATCATATCAAGCTCGCTCCACGAACATTTCTTTTCTGACGGTCTCGAATTGAAATCACCTTGACTAAACTCATTTGAGCACATTGCATAAAGCAGCTTCAAGTTACATCACTCTACTAATAACCACCCTGTGATTTTTCCCTTGTCAAATACTTAAAGCTTGTTTTTGTGATCACATGGATCACTTATCTATTTTTCACGTGCGTGTATATGCTCACAGCTTCATGGTCACACCGTGAACAATGCTTATTGGCAATCTTATCACCATTACGTTTTTGCTGCTTCCGCGATTACAAATAATAATTCTATGACTAAACGTGAAAAGTTTATCAATCTTTTTATTCCGAGTTTATGTACCACAATTTTAATGTTTTTATATTACAATTTGAACAAGGTTAAATATCTTTGCGAGAGCTATTTTGGGTTTAATCTATTACGTGAAACCTTCGAGAAAAATACCTTTTCATGATTAACTTATTTATTTCGGTTCGTATAGCAAGGTCTGCAATAGTATTTGAATTGATAATTATGTAATAGATTTAGTAATTTACGAAAATTTTATAAGGGCATTTAGTTTGGAAATTGACATTTAGCTATTTCTGCCCTTTTTAGTCTCGCTTTTTGTGAAAATTGTAAATAATATGGGTTTTTGCTGTAAATTGTTAAGACCGCCAGAAAAAATTTAAGCCAAGCATAACTTGGAAGCTTCTCCCTTCTTCCTCAACTTCCGCTTGGCTGGCTTTTATGTGGAGCATTTTGCCGTGTGGGAATAGAGCCACTACACAACATTTTACTTTACGTATGCGTCAAGCCACTACTGCGGTACTTCAAATAGGCATGAATGAATGATGAATATTGAGGAAAAAGTATACGGGCTGCCGCATGAGTTTTTTTTTATGTATAGTGATTAAAGGTGATATCGAATGATTTTGAAAAGAAGGATTCTATTATTATTTTTCATACAGTAATTGTGAAGACGGTTGAATTTCGGTAGCACATGGAATTTGTGCTTGTAAATAGGGTATTAAAATAAGTCGTAATATAAATGATAGTTTTGTATTTTTCATAAATAAATGCAACATAATATGCTCACTACATATATGTATGTGTTAATGAAAGGTGCGTTTTAGGTAGAAATATTTAGGTTTTGGTTCCACTTTTGGGTCGTAGGCTTGTACAGTTTGCTTGTAAATGCTTTACAGCTGGTCTGAATAATGAGGCTCTGTTATATATTTAACGTTTTTTGACTTATTGTTTTAGAATTTTCAACTTTTAAAAATTCACTTGCTTAAAAAATAATCAAAGTAGTTATATAATCACGACTCCAAAACGCAGATTTCAGGATAACAACCGAACCCCGATTGCTAAAGTCAAGGACTTATTAAGGATCAAAATCAAAATGTGCGAGGACCAACTACATTAACATGTGGCACAGTGGAACATAAATAAGCTACGACCTAATCTAACATAACCTAGCCTGGTTACTAGCCTAGATGAATGCTGTAAATACATAATGCTGGTGCGGTGTTACAAAATCCCTTCCCTTCTTTTTGTTTCCCTAGTAGCGGCATCAGGCACCAATGCGCAATGCAATTGCGTAATCTTTCGGGGCTTTTGAAACAATTTTCCTGGATTAAGGATATTATGACTACCCAATGGTAGAGGATATATTATATTGTATTGTTTTGATTGAAAAATCCTGACTTTTTCTATTTTCTAAAGAATTTTATTATTGAATTATTTCAAAAATCCTGACTTTTTCTATTTTCTAAAGAATTTTATTATTGAATTATTTCAAAAAATAGGTAGAACATCTATTTTTTTAGAATCGCCACAAATACGTTGGCAACTTACTTAATTCGTCTAAACATAAAAATAATATGTTTAAGGGCACGGTACAGGCCCTTCCCTTAATTTCGTCCCAGTAATGAACATTGGCAGCAAGCAAGTCTGCTTTAAAAAAATGGTTTTTGCACCAAAATATCTCCCAAAACGGAAATTGAAAAGACCCTTTAGCCTTTTCGCTTCCAAGCGCCAATATATTGGCGAATTTGATTTTGTTCGTTATTCACAAGAGCCAAGTCAGATTTACGAACCTCTGACATGGGACTGTACAAGAAATCTAAAATCCTGTGTTTTTGGGAATTACATAAGCGATTCCTTATTTTACGGCTATCATTTTTACTGACTGGAACTAGACTAGACAACTAGAAGCTCACCACACAAAATAGTAATGAATAATGGCAACAACAATTATGGGATCTGGATCTGAGGCTGGAACTGCAGAGGAGGAGGGATTTCCAACTACTTCTCAATTTCCAAAAAAGGGGCAACTCTCAGAGCCTTTCGTTCAGAATCCTTTTTTACTTTATTACCCACCTCCACCTGCCCCCATTCCATACAAGCCACAACTACTCGACGATAATGCGGATGTAGTGGTAGATACAGTATCAAAATTAGCTTGTAATTGCTGCGATCTACGTACGTTCTATATAGCTGCAGGAGTTATCGTCATCATCTTGGGACTAAGTAATTTATACGAACTAGACGACTTGCCTGGTGAATTCGCCATGCGAGACATGTGCGGCCAGTTGTTGCTACTTAACGACCTCATTGACATAAAGAGGAATGGTGACGAAGATAAGGGAAAATACGAACTTCTGTCGTTGAGTGAGTACCATGATCATTGCAAAATCTACCGCACCGGGGCGGTAGTGACAATAGGACTCCATAGTTCTTTGGCTGCACTCACTGGCATTCTCATCGTTGTTTCTGCCACTTGCAAAATTCAACGTCTGACAGCATTATGCTCTGTTCTACTTTGTATCAGTACAACAATACTTGTAGCTCAGACAGTGTTCATATACAAGCTAACTCCCGGAAGAAAGCTCCGGATGTTCCAAGGAGATGACGAGGAGAAATTCCGAGTTATAGCAATAATAGAAGTGAACACGTTGGCAGATCCTTGGAATTGGCCAAAAGAACAATTTGAAAACGTCAAAGAATACTTTAGCCGCGTGTGGGCTTTAGGTCGAGCCCGGGAAGTGATCGCGTTGCTGATTGTGGGAACGCTTCATGGCTACTTCAGTTACTGCTCTCTCACCTACCACAGGTATCTCACTCAGCAGCTCTCCAACATCACTTACATCTATCCACCACATCCAGACTTACCATTTGTATCCAACCCGGACAGTAAACTCATCAATTTTGGTCTTCCCAATATTGTTTATACGAATACTCGTAATTCCTCAATAGTTCAGTCCAAGGATAGATACGGCGGTTTATAGCGTCAATAACAAAAACCATGTCATGAGATGAGAAATGCTGACTTCCACCAATCGCAGCCTTGCCTTGAGCTATATTGGCGGATTATCACATCACCTTTCACATGGGGTAACAAAAATATACTGTATGGGATTATGCAACTTGTGCCTACAAACTTTCCGGATAAAACGACATCCTAATTACTGTGTCCATGGGTCCACTGAGGACGATTATGAATACATTTTTAGTGCTATCTAACTAAATTATCAATTATTATTTTATCAATTATAAAGTACACTTTAGCGACCGTTTTCCTGATGGGAGACCAGTCATATTTTCCACTGAATCAGGAACAAAACGTAAATAAAGTCAAATGAAATGAAGGCTTCAAAGTTTGTTTTCGGTGATTTCTCATTATTGAAAGAATTCTTTTTGCCACCCATAACCATGTCGCAAATATTTTTTTCCATTTGTTTTCGAATTTTGAAATTTTGCAAAAATTGTAAAAACAAATTTCACATCTTGCCGATTTTCGGCATCAGGAACTTGTTTTTTTCATTTTTGGACGTAATATTTTAAAAAAATCTCGGGCCTCCCTATCTAAACACAAGAACAAAACAACTGGAAACAACGGTTTTTCAAAAAAAATTCTCGTCGTTTTCTGGGCTGTCCCAGATATGTGGTAACGAAAATGTTAAAATGATTTTTGTACGGTGCTCATGTAGCAACGACAGTGTCAACATTTATTGAAAATATTCGTTTTCTTCTAAACTGCGGGTTAAATAATGTAGTTGGTTCTCACTATCGACTTGAGGGCCCACGATCTTCTGAATCAGTGCTGAACTGCTGAGTGTTCGGTGTAATCATGAAATCTTTGTTTTCAACGGGTAGCAAACGCATTATTTATTTATATCTAGATTGTTATTTCCGCAAGCGTACGTTTGTTGCTGTTTGTTTCTTCAGCGATCAGAAAAACATATACGAGCTCTTTCGTTATTAATTATATTAATTTGTTTTACGAAGATGCGTCTTTCTGATTTGCAAGAAGTATAATAATATTCAACTTTTGAATCATTCGCTTGCGCAAAAAAGCAAGCTCGTATTTGCGTTTGCTAGGATGACGAGGGAAAAGATTTGCAGATAACTTCAGAACCCTTAGGTGTACTTCAAAGATCAAGGGCTTAAAGTCGATGCGGGGAAAAACTACATTCAATCACTCAATGTTTTCAACAAATTTGGGTACTTCGTTGCTACATGGTCACCGTTTAAAAAGCATTAGGCATTTTTTGAAAGTTGTTCCCCCGGAGCGATTTTGAAAAAAAATTGCACAAAATAGTTTTATGATATTATGAACTCCCTTGCAAAATTTCATGATTGGACCTCCAGGGCTAGTACCCTCAAACAGTATTTCTATATTTTAACTAAATCGTGCGCATTACAAAAAGTGATTATGAAGTGACTCTTTTTTGAATAATTTACAAAAAATTATAAAAACATATTATTATTATTTTTCAATGTAGGATTTTTCTTATATTTTGAAGGTTAAAAAATCGGATTTCGTAATAATAATGTTATTCTTATTTTGCAGTGCGCGATCTTCGTACTGCATAATTTTTTGCCTTAACTTTTGTTAAAAATAATTTTTGTCCTTGGATTATCAACAATAAAACTATTCTTAGTCTAAGGGTTTGGCTTATTACAAGACCCCTAGATTTAGAATAAAATAAATAATTTATTTTATTCTCGTTAGAGCAAACATAGCGCAAGTAGTAAGTTGTTGTTGTGTCAATGTATTTCATCAGCAATTTAATTAGCAATTATTTTGCTGCGAATATTCATAAGGTGTGTAAAGCTATAGGTAGTAGACTTAAAGTAGATAGAGATAGAGTGTGTGACTATAAAATAAAGACGAGACGAAACACTATTTTTAAAGTTGCGTAAGTGGAACTCCTAGTTAGTCAGATAGTGTAATAGAAATAGTAGTAAACTAAAGTATATATAGTAGTAGAAAGTAGAAATAGTAGTGATAACGATAACTCCGCCATTAGGTCCTTCTCCTAAGAGTCGTTTCTTAAATCTATTCAATTCATTTAGATGCATAAAATGTAGAAAATACAACCAATAAGCCAAACATGAAGTATATAAAATTCATTTAATGCTGGGTACTGATTACTGGTACAGTACCAGTGGTACTTGGTGGTACTGCACGATTTCGTTTTCTTGATTCACCGCATCCAATTCTCAGATGTAAAAATGGCTGACAGAACCTTCTAATTCGATTTCTAATTAACTTTCCAATAAGATTAACCTATTCACAAAAGCAGTAGAAATATTAAAAAATAATAATGGGACGAAAAACAAGAACTCGTGGGACAAATGCACCTCTGCGCCCTCTGGATACAGATTCATCCGCTATTCCTGTAAATAATAACGACGGTGCCAGCACAACGAGTGGTCGACGAGCTGCATCGCCATCAGTTTGGAAATATATCGATATTGAACCGTTGCTCGTCCTTCACCTCATAGCCGCCATGATTAGCTACATAGGAAATCAGAATATATTAGTAATTAAAGCATGTATAGTTGATTTGGGAATGGATGAGCAAACGTGTCTGGCAATCGGGAAAAAGTAAGGTATTATCCTCACATATATGCACCTAGACGGAAATACGTACCTATTTAGAATTTTACCCAGCTTGTATCTGTATCTTTCAAAGGTCGGCAGCGCAAGAGCAAAGCATTCAAAAGCTACTTAGTTCATTGGTAATGTGGCGATCACTGATTGGCAACTTCCTTCCCATGATCCTTGTAGCTCAGATAGGAGCCTGGAGTGACAAGTACGGGAGAAAAATACCAATGATTATGGTCATGTGCACATTTGTTGCAGAGGAATTGTTCATGACATTTGCCGCATACTACAGAGATGGGATAAGCGCTTGGAACACGGGTTTAATTGAATCTGCCATATCATCTTTGGCCGGGAACAATGCGTGTTTCGGGATGGCTGTCTTTAGCTACATTTCAGATGTCACGCCTAAAGATAAGCTAACCGCTAGAACCTCCATTAGCGGGTCCTGCTATTTCCTGGGAATACTTGCTGGTCTCACTATAAGCGGCTATTTGACCGAAGGACCTTTGCCCTTACTTTATGCTACCGCATGCTCTTTGGAATTCATTGTACTCATTGGAATCATTATCGTTGTCAAATCTAAAGCCCGTGCTCCTACCTCAACCTGGACCAAAATCAAGGACTTATTCAGCCCAAGATACATGGTTGAATCAATGACGTCTGTCTTCAAGGAAAGGCCTTTGAATCGCAGGAAAATGCTTCTTTTACTCTTGGCATGTCACGTAATCACGCTCGCTCCCATGAGTGGTACATAAATCAATCTATTGCATTTTTTACCAAGTTATTATTACACAAGAAAGAATAAATTTATTCAATTCGAACTTCCACTGAACTTTTCCAGGCGACTCGTCTGTAGAATTCTTAGCTGTCCGCTACCGGTACAATTGGGATGCCACAGCTTACTCCGCATTCAGCATGTACAAAACTGTGGTGGGCTTTGTTGCTAATTTTGTTTCTCTAGCTGTTCTTTCGGAATTTTTACAGCTGTCGGATCCTTTAATAGGCGTAATATCATGCATGAGCCTCGCCGCAGCGTCTGTGCTTTCGGCATTTGCTACAACACCAACTTTGGCTTATGCTGGTAAATACAATTAATTTTAATTAGGAATAAAATGATTGGCAGAAAAACAATTCCTATTATTGAAGAACATGCTATTACCTTTAGCTCCACTTGCAAGCGTATTATCCGGATCTGTAATGGCAGTTTCACGTGGGATCATATTTCGAATTGTTGCGGAGGATGAAACTGGGAAAATAAATTCTTTCATTGGAAGTCTAGAATCCCTTACACCTCTTGTGGTTGTTCCTATTTATACTACTCTTTATGCCACAGTGTTCGAAACATTTGCAGGATGCTACAATATTTTATCTGCCTGTATAATGATTATACCAATACTCGTCTATTTGTAAGTTACCGCTTGCCTCATCCGCCATTTTGAAGCTTGAAGGAAATATATTTTATTGTATGTTTCCAAAAATAATTATTCTTTTAACAAGTATTTTTGTAAAACATTTTTTTTATTTATTTAGATGGATCTACAATAATATGAGTAGTGACATGACTTAGAAGCCAATGTGCAATTGACAACATAACGCTGCCTGCATGAAGAACGGAATGGCGGCAACCGTTTAGTAATAATTAATAGCCACTTATTATCAATAACTATTAAAGATAACTTGAACTCACTCTTCATATTTGACTTGTATTGTAAGTTTTAAACGTTTTTGAAAAAACGCATACTTTACCCTGCAAGTTTAAGCGTAGATTGTGCAATAATAGGATTTATAAGGCTATTACCTAAAATTTGTTAAGAGGGACCAAAGCGAGACTATTTTGCGAAGTTCATTTTTTTTGAAAAGTCAATATTTTTGGGCATGGTTATGATTACATTGAAATTACCGCCATTTTAGTAGATTAGTCTAACGCTTTCTAAAGCTAAAGTTCAATCTTTCTGTGTTAGTAGTAACATAATTAGTAATGTAGCCAAGTTATTCTGACCAGCAGAAAAGCAGCAGCAGTAATGAATAACATAGGAGAATTTGATGTGTGCCCAGAAGATATCTGACATGCTTGGTCATAATCTGCTGGAATGTACGGACTGGTTATTTGCAAAAATTTGAATAGTAGGCAAGGACTTGGGCATTTTTCCATTTCAAGCTTGTGCGGTTCACTTGTAGAGTCGTTTCGAAAGTAAATCTGAAAAATGTGTTGATATTTTTTAATTTACACAACTACAGTGGAACGTTTTTCTTGGACACTGTATATCTTATACCTCGACATGATGATCTTTGTTTCTAGGACTCCTGTGCAGCTCAACGAGCACTGCACCTGCGTACGGGGCTTTAAGGTCTTTATAAATATTTAAGATATTTAAGAACGTTATTATTGTTCTGTCGTGGCCCGAGAAAAGTGCAAGTTTCAGTTTCCCCACAGATGTCTTCTTGTTGCTGATTTTATTCTCCATATTTTGAGTTACTCTTTGAACAATCCCTGACCTGAGCCTCTTCATTTCGAAAGTACCTGACTCGCCTTGTAATCTGTACGAGATAAATTTCTCACCAAATTCCACAACTTCTGGTGTTGCCCAATGAGGAAGAGTTTTGTTTTGTAGTTTCTATACATGGCCAGATGTATGGAATAATTATACATTATTTTGAGCCCTATTGAATTAAAATTAATGGGAGGAAATCATTGTACGTTTACTCACTTGACAGTTCAAGTAGTCAAAGATGATTCCAACGTCATTCAAAGTTCCTTTAAGGCCCGTGTGTTTTCTGAGACATTTTACCATTTCTAAGCTCTCCTCTTCCAATCTCTTGCTCTCCGGTGAACTTGTAAGAAACTGATCCAGTAATTTTTGCCAGCGAGGACATTTGACTCCGTTATAGATAAACTGGAATGGTAAAAATTTGAAAGTAAGAAGTACCTTGGATTTTCGAGCATCAAGAAATACTCAACCTGTACATGAACTGTCTCACATTATCCAGCTCCTTGGAAATGGTCCTCAAAGGTACAACTTGAGACTCTTCGCCGTCATCATATACAGAGTTATTATACCCTGTTTCTATTACTCTATTATTTTTATTGACTTTCGGAAAGAGGCCACGTAGAAAGGACGTGCCACTTCGAACGGAACGGTCCGTGAAGGAACTCCAAGCTGATATTTCCTCTTGTTCGTACATTTTACTAATGAATCCGTCATATCGTTCTCGAATGTATCGGCCTACCTCGTGGGTTTGCCTCACGCCCAGCTAACATTATATCATAAAATATTAAAGCTATGTAAACTTCTTTTTTTATAAATAATTATTATGGATCACATAACCAACTAGATTATTTTTACGTCAGTTAATTGCTCGAATCCTCCAGGCCAGTAGCTGGAATCATTTACATGAGGATCCAGCGGATAAGTCCAAATGGGGTTTCTATCGCCGTGCCGCATGATCTATGTAGGCGTAATCAATATTTTAGTCTATACTTTTATCCAACAAATATTTGAGTTTACAGGCACAATAAAAGTGATGTGAGAGTTTTTTTCAGAACAGGTGACAGCATTGCCCAGAAGTGAAGTATTTATATAGGAAAGTATTTTCTTTCTTTTGCTACCATGCCCATTATACCCAAGCCATCATATTTTAGCCCCTAAAACTTGTGGAAAGATTTGAGTGAAAACCCTATACTCAGTAGGGGGCGAAACTTTTGACGAGCAGAAAATTATATAGGCTTAATCTTGGGAAAAAGGGTAATTACCCTTAATGGTAAAGTGGTAAAATCAGAGGGTTAACTGTTAGCTCACAATTCTGCGTATCTTTAGCATTTTGCTTTCTCTTAATGGTATGAAAAAGAGTGAGCAAAACAGACCACCCTAAGTTATTAATGTGTGAGGTTTTTCTTACCCTTAGTGGACTAATGGTTGCCATTGTTTAGTCAGGTCTTACTTTTAAGGTCTAACTACGAACGGGGGCAAAAGGTGACCAAGTCAATGTACATTGAATTTTTGCACATGACCCTCGTTGTATCCCCAACATTTCAAGGGCATGAATTTACTAAAGTTTGAGCAAGGGAACACGATAATCTCAAAATCATCTCGAACAAATGTACCGATTTTGAAACTTTTTTAGTAATTCCAGCGGTGATTCTGAGCTAGTATTTTTATTGAGTGGTAAACTCAGATAGATGGTTCACTCTTGTAAGATTTTCCGTGATTTTTCGAATTTTGTTAACAAACCTGAATAACTGGATTATCGTAACTTGGACGTTTCTCGGATTTTTATCTTTTAAAAACACTGCCCAATAAAGTCACGAATCACGTATATGGCATCTGAATTTTGTTTTATCGACATCGACCCATTTTTTCTAGCAAAAAACGTGTTCCCTTGCTCAAAGTTTCCGAATTTCCATGCTCAATGTCCTTCGGCATTGTACATTCTATAATTCTATACACATGACCTCCCTCAGAAAAAATTCTATATTGATATATGGTTACAAGCGAAAAACACTTTCTTATGAATCCTTCACTTCCGGGCAAGTCTGCAGGTTCAGATTATGGCAGTAAGTGAAAACTAACTATTTGGGTGAGCTTCAAGGTCGCTAGATTCGCTTTGTTCCATGCTAGACTCCTAGAAATTGATATAATAAAAAAAGAAAGGATTATAAGATTCATGTTGAATTCACAAAGACTACAACTTTTTGGAGAGCTATTATTTTCTGATGCTCGAACTCCAAAATCGCAAAAGGGACTACAATAAAAGTAGGTTAGTGAAGTCTTTCGCAGGAGTTATTCAAGGTAAGTAAGCCAAAGTCATCTCAGGCCTCAGGTAATTATTATATTGATAGATACAGATTGTTGTTCTGTAACTATGATTGAAATACATCTGTTTAATACCTGAAAAGCAAAATATGTACATAAACACTAGTATTTGAAATAAAAATAAATAGATAGGTAAGACATTTCAAGCGACTAGTAAAGTAATTTATGAAGAATAAAATGAATTTTGTATTCTGTGGCACGATCCCAAGTCATCTGGAGACTGCCGATGTATTAGTAGAAATAAAGGTAAATGTTGGTAATATACTAATTGAAAGGAAAAGTCTATACAAGATTCTCAGTACATAACTGAGTGAGCCCATTTTAATGTAGACTAAACGGGAATGTTTGCTGTTTTTTCCATTTTTCATACTGTGTGTTTATCCTGTCACTGTCAAGGGAAGAGTCGTCAATCTACACGTAGACACGTCGAACTTAGTTAAACAAATGAAGAATTTCAGGTGAGCAGGAGCAGGAAACAATATAGCAAGTATGTATTAATTATTTTTCAGCCAATTAAATGCTTTCAAGTCCATAACCTGGCTATACAAGTTAGAAGCTGTTTGAAGGGGATTCACGAAAAAATATACAATTGCTAAATTCATATATGTATTTCAACATACGCATGTTTATTGGAATAGGAATTTATTTTTTGATTTATTTTCACTCATCAAGTACAAAATAATTCTTCACTTGAGTTGAGACGTTGAAACAATAATTACATGGTTTACTCCTCCAACGAGACAGAGAATTCAATCTGCATACATAATTTGGAATTGTAGACAAGTTTTTTGTTAACTGAGAATAAGATTTTAGTTTAAAACATCCTGCAGAATATATTATACTAATTGTAATGAAACACGTACTCAGGGGCAGCAATCTTGCTATAATAATATATTTACAAGTGATAAGGGTTCAGCTAAAAAATAATAATAACTTAATGTAGCTTCATACATGCCGTCTAAGCGTCCAAAGAAATAGAAAAAATGTTAGCAGTCAGTTATATATTATTTTACTAACATTTTGTAATAAATTATTCTCATGATAATGATTGAAATAACAATGCCTTTGGCGAGCAGTTGTTCCACATAGTAAATAAAATAACTTAATTACCTCATCATAACTTTACCTTCTATTGTAGCACTCATATTTGAAATGGAGGGGTTTAAATACTTTAAAGAGACCCTTTATTTCATCCCTATATTTAAAACATAATTGTGTTAATGTCGAGAGGAAAAAGTCTCACGTAGATTTTTTCCGTGAAAATGCGTATATTTGGAGTTTTAGAACTTATTTGTATAATACATAAATAAAGTTTACACCACTAATTCACTTCCACTAGTTTACATTCCGATCTTCAGTAGGGGCATCAAAACCCATCATCGTACAATAAAAGTGTCTACACATTAGACACTGACACACTTGGCTTTGTGAGAGATCCTGAAATATGAATGTTTACCCAAAGGATGTTTACCTAAACTAAACCTAAACATAAATGTTCTACAAGTTGCTTAAGCAATATGCAAATTCTCAAAATCTCGAAACTGTGTGTAGCTTTTAACTTTTAACTAACAACGTTTTGACGCGACTCGTGGTTACAATAACAATTTACAGATATACTTATCCCTTTAAACTATCTGGAACTTGAATCCCATATAATATCGAGCTTTAAAAATTAAAATCACAACGTAGCTACGTCACGGTAGCATTGATAACATTTTTACCACAACATTCTTTCATATGTTTCTATATTCATATTCCACTATGGTAACTACCCCTTCGTCATGGACACCTTTGATTACAAATAGGTGTGGTTTCAGTAGGTATGGACTTCCTAGAGGCCGAGATTTTTCGCAAGGAAACAACCACAAATACCAAAATGACCAAGCTGGTTAGGAACACTGCAGATATTAATAAATGTTAATGGTATGAGTAGAAGTACATTAGTACGAATAATTAACATATATTCAACAAGTAACATTTTCTTGTCTATTTACTTACGAATGATACCTGCTGGCACTGAAAATGTTTCTTGCTTCTTGTCATAAAGAACTTCTTTCAATACAGACAATTCACATTCCTGTATCCAATCGATAGGTACGAAAGGTTCCGTTCCCTTAGCGAAAGCTTCTAGTGAGCATGGTTTGCTGCATAATGGAGTTTCCATCTTGAATGGTTGTCTGTGAGTTTCATTTCGGAAATATACCTGTGTATAAAATGCCCAGGAAAAGCTTCTTAAAATAATTTGAAAAAAATATATTTTGATAACAAATAGAATATGCTTTAGAAGAGAGAAATAGAAGTAAAAATAATCCCCTTAAACCCAATCTTATGTTTTTTGATGACTTACCTCTACAAAGTACTTGTCAGCATCTTCATCAACCTTGTCAGAATTTTTTCTGTGAAGCTCAAATATTAAAGCTGCAGCGTAAGGGGGAGGAATATGATTAAAGATCCCTAATGTATTCATGAGAGCCCCGAGCGTTCCTTCGTGTCCAGAATATAAATACAGCGTTTTAGCAAAACCGCTACTATTACGCATATTTTCCAATATCTCCTTTAAAATTGGACCCCCTTTAAAGCGTTTGAACTCGGGAGTGTAAGTTTCTACTTCATATTGAAAATAACGGAGACTGCTGAGTTCATCATAAAGTGACTGATTTAACCACTGGGGTGGTTCCAGGCCTCTCTGTTTCTGAAAGCATAGAATCAGTTCACAACAACAGTTTCGAACTATACTTAAAAAAACCAAAATGAATAGACCACAGATATTTTATTTACTTGGACCATTAAAGTATCCTGATATGTGAGAAGATCCGAGAGAGGAGTATTTTCTGGCAATCCCATTTGAAACCTCAGATATTTTATCATCGGCATATGGGCAGCTTCTAAATTTTGCACATAATCCGAGGTTTCATAAAATTCTTGATAATCTCTTTCAAATCTGGGACATGGTGCTTTCAAATGTAGAATCTAAAATAAAAAGTTGAATTTCTGTAAAATCTTCAAATAAAATTCCCTTCCTCTTCGTCACAATGGAAATTATTGTAAATATTATATATTTGTAGAAATTACCGAGTCATTAGTCCGAGGAATTGTATGAACTGGTACGAGCTGCCAGTCGATATAAGAATTCCAGCTGATGGTGTCCTTTCCAGGTGGATAAAGCCCTGCCAGCGCAGCTTGAGCACTCATGATTGTTCGATCTTTGTCGGAGCTTGTGACTGAAATATCAAACTTGCTGTATCGCGGATTTAGAACTCCACCGTAAGTCTCGCGAAGAAACACTCCTAAATTGAAGAGTTGCTGTCTTCCTTGCTACACATAGTATATAGGGGGAATAATATTACAACTTTATAAAGAATCTGTTTTCGTATTAGACTCTAGGAAAAAGGACAAAAGATTGCCGAAAAAAGTACTTGGTGTACCCATACCTGGGTCAATTCACCGTAACCTTCTGGCCAGTAGGTAGCTTCATCGATGTAAGGGTCTGTTGGATACGGTTTGGTGGGATTTCTGTCTCCATGTCGAAAGACCTGGAACAAGTAATGATAACACAGATTGGATTGTAACAGTAATACAAAGAACAAAAAATACTTGAATACATTAAATTAAGTGTTTGTTTCATACGAAAGGAAAAAGTGAAAAAGTATGGGTACGGGAATAAAATAGCGCGTTATAAATTATACACCTAGAGGGCTTACAACTTGTGTCTGAATTAGCGTGTCAGAATTTAGAGCCTGCGTCAATGCTGATTTAGAAAGAGAAACTGTCATTAAAATCACGATACCATACAGCAGGTTTGAGCTTATTATAGACATTACAGGAATATTTTTTGGAGAACAGTTACACTATCACAAGGGATTCCTTTCAAGCTGGTTCGAGATGTCACTTCTATATAAAATTCTGCATTTCCACCATACGATTTACTGACAAAATGAAAAACTAAAAAGCTTCGAGGACTTGAGAGTACTTCTTTAAAAATTGCTTGATTTAGATCGACTCTACCATTCTACGAAAATCTGTACAGAGTTAGTATTAGAAATCATATCACGGTCTCATATGATCACACACTGTTATCACTTGTATACAAATTTATCGGAAGTAGATAAGATAGTTAATTTAAAATATGGAACTTACTATTGAATAGCGTTGTTTTGATCTTTCAGTCAAATTGCAAATATTGCCACGGCCATTACTCAGTATACTTAAGCTACAAAATATGGTTACCTTTACAAAAATGTACATACCAGCAGAAACCATGATGAGGTCAGGTGTTGCAAAAACTCCAGCTTCATGGATGAAAAATCGTAGAGATTCATCGAGATATTTTTAGGTCCAATCTAAAATAAATCCGGAAACTCGTAAGGCCCTTGTATTTTAAAATATAAGTCCTTGGTGCACCTCTGAAAGATTTTGAAAAATCATTTAGTGTAGGGAGTAGGGAGCAGAAGGGTACGGGGGGAGTAACATATTGTATTGTTTGTTAGCAATTAAACAAGTTTTCCTCATACCTCTCACATGTACAACTGGGGAAACCGTCTTTATTCAGCTATTGCAGGAAAATATCGATGTAGCTATGAATGAAAACTGCCATTATTGTACTATTATTTTTATTATTAATATGACGGTAATAATTTAATATGAAAGTTTTTCTGTCGGTGTAATAAGTAACGTTTTTTCATGGCCAAACTTTATTAATACCTTAATATTTTCAAAGTTCATGTATTGTGTAATAATATTTTATGTGCCTTATGTGCATATTATTTATTGTTTATTATTATTATTATGGGGAAGTAATATTACCTTTAGTTTACCACAAGACAGAACCATTAATTAATGATTGACAGAGCACGTGCTGGTTAAACTAAATTTAATAACAGGCCAGAGAGTCCAATAATTCTAGTGATGAAGCAAGGAATATTATTAAGATTTGCGCATGCAAATTCTTAAAATTTTGTAATATATGTATGTACACTGCAGTCACAACCCATTGAGGCTTCTCCCGCAACCGCGGAGCTCCCGTTCTTGTACCGACTAGACTTTAACAAAACGATAGAAACTTCACTTCAAAGCCCGTCGTGGTCATCCTTATTGAAAATTGAAATAGGCTATGACTTAAGTTTCCCCTTATGAATGGAAGGTTTGCTTGTTCCACGCTGTGAAATGTAATTTTTACGGCGAGGAAACAAACGCTTTTAACAACCTATATGAGGTGCTCACACTTTTTCTGCTTTCCGTTGTATATTGTGACTGCCGACATTCCACATCCACAAAATTGCTCTTTCATATTTCTAAAGCCGTTGAAGAGTTAATTAATTAAGTGAGTTAATTATATAAGTTAACCCAAATCAATTTTCCCCTTCGTGGTTTCGTCTAAAGGAGTAATAGGAAAGTGAGGAAGACAGAAAAATCATTTAGAATATGGACACCTATGGAATATACTTAAATAGAAATATCGAGCTCCCGTAACAGTTAAAATGCTAATGAAGCTCTTTTAAAATAATCAGGTTTCGACAATTCAAAATCCGTTTAAAGGGGCTTTGTGAAACTTTCAGTCACATCATTATTTATTCTGGTGGCTTTTCAGTCGTTTATAAAAGTCTGTATAAAAATGGTAATTTGGAGTCAAATCGTTGAAAATAAATTTTGGCCGGTCACTCAAATACTAACATAGCCACTTCTTGCATTTTCTGTATAGGTCGACCGTTTCATCGCAAGGAACACTGCGGAGATCAAGGCTGCAGCAAATACGCCTAGGAGTACGACCCCAAAACCAATGACAAGTCCTGCAAGGAAAAGCAACAATAAAATGAATTTAAAAAACTAAAATATTGAAAGATCAAAACTCCACGCCTTTTCCCAATTATATCAACACAAATTCTTGAGGAGCGGAAGACAAAATAGGAATAATTCCATAAATGCAAAGAAAAAATAAAATACCCTCGTTGGTGGAATATCCGCCGTTGCCGGCAATGGCTCCTTGACCCCAGTACATGGCTTTCCCAGTTGCTACAAGATTCATGTCAATAATCTTATTCTGGTTCATTACTCCAAGTGAACTTGGTTGATTGAAATTCCACAGTTTTAAGGAAGAAGAGCAAGAGTTGGGATCCTTCAAAGCTACCAGCAGTTGAAAGAACGACCGTGCTACTAAAGCACATTAAATGTAAGTGGCTAATTAATAGGTAGTGATTTTCTAGACTTCTTAAGAAGTTAAGACCATCTTCTGGCTTTATCAAAGGTCATTTTTCCACGAGGTAAAGATAAATATTTGTAAGATGATAGGAGGAAATTGTGCTTCTCAAACTTCTCAAGGATGAGCTTTGCAGCCTGCTGTGAACTTTTCCATTGATTATTATTTACTTTTTAGTTAAGTATATGGCGTGATAACTTCAAGTCTATATATATATAAATAAATTAATAGTAAGGAATCCAAGGCAGTTAATTCTGATTATGCCTAATTTATCTGAAATCATTGACTTAATAGAGTTAGTGGAATGTTCTAAAACCCATCAGATTTTATTAAAAGGCTTTCCAATTTATTTATCTAAATGCTATTTAACGAATCATATATATAGCTTTTCCCCTCCAGTCTTTGCAGCTCTTCGTTCCTGTATAAGCTCACGTGATTGAGCAATTGAGCACCCGAGGTACTTAATTGAAAATGCGTCCAATGTTCTTCTTATCAAGGTATTGATTTTCTAATGAAATGGAGCAAGAAATCATGAATTTCTAGAAGAATTTGAGAGTTGAGACATACCAATTTTTATGAGTTGATGCCACAAATTGAATGCAGCGTTGTTGGTTACAATTTAATATAATACAATTTAAAATGTAAAGTCACAAGAGGAATTTTCCATAGGAAGACAGAGCCATGACCTCATATGGGGGATAAAGCGATAAGACGGCAATGACAAGTGCATACAATTCTAGCCACTTTCTTGGCCTTATCGCTGGAAGGATATACAATCCGAATCTTATCCCACTACTACCAATCCCAGAATTTAGGCTTGGACAATATTTTTTTGGGTTCCTCCACCACCACCTCCTCCTCCTCAGTGGCAATGTCGGTGGCTTGGCTTACAGTTGAATACAAATCAAATTTGATATCTCCAACGTTGCTCTTCATTATACCATTGACAACGGATTTGGACATAGATTTGATATCGGCTGTGACCGTGCCGTCGTAATCCAATAGATTAATGAGGGATAGAGCAAGGTTTAGCTTGGGCTCAAGTCTCTTCATCATACGCTCGATTTCCTCTTCGTTTCGACTCTCACTTTGGATTCTGCTCTTGAGGATACGCATGTCTTCGAATACTAAAAAAAAGAGTATGGAAATAAACTTTATTATCTGTATGGAAAGTTGTCAACACACATGAACTCTCACAGTTTTTAAAATATCCCTTTACCATTGTTGTCCTCATAAAATTTCCTAAGCTCGTCATCGGTTGAGTTAACTTTTTCCGTAAACAAATCAATCGCCTCAGTTATCTCTTGCCACTCTACAGAGATTAAATTGTATAGCGGTTTTAGCTATTTACAAAAATACTTGTGAAAGAACGGACATGTAACAGATTGAAGTCATGTATTCTTTACATAGAGCCTCCTCGAATAAATAAAACTTACGCTGATCTTCAATGCTATTGATGTATTTCAAGTACAGGTTACATTTATGCGAGGATAAAAACAACACATCCACCGTATCCTTACAGCTCACCACCTTGATTTTATCAGTCCAGATTTGTTTTTCTAGTACTCCGTGAGAGTTTTCCAAGTAGCCAGTGGCCTGAAGATATTTACAAGTTTTAGTCACGTTTAAAATCATCCTGAATCCTACTTAATTAATCTATGCCCAATAACTGCAATTCAATATACTGCTTGTGAGTATGGAATTCTAACAGAGGCCTAAAAAATTACAGCAAAATTAAAGTCATTAAACTATTTTTTGTCAATTCGTCCCCAACTTTTTATACTCTATTGTAGGAAATCCATTGGAGGTCATTCACGGCTACAATAAATCATGCCTAATTTTGTTAATTACAGTTGTGTCAAATTAAAAGCTCAGTTTGAATATGTTAGTGGCATATAAAGAGCTCCTTTTCCTTGAAAAATAGATACACGTAATTGCGAAAGAAATTAATTAAAAGCCTTAACAATAATTTTTTGGGTAAACATAAAGAATCAAAGCATTTAAAGCTATGAATAGATAAACTGCACTCCAATTGATCAATTTTTTAGGCTTTCCCCTACATATTTCTTTCGCACAAGACTATGCTCATGCTCATTCCTGAACGTTAGACACCACACTACGTTATTTGCTGCTTTTATTGTCCATGAAACTATTAGGGTGTGCACTGCCCACTATAAGCCATTAATAAGCTATTTTCTTGTTCTAATGTATGTATTTAATGTGCACGAGGATAACCAAAAGCATATCTAATTCATTCATTAAGTCAATATTTTTGTAATTAGATCTTAGGAAATGATTACACATTTTCAAAATTGCTGCACAGACAAGTTATTAGAATACGGGAGAATATATAGCTATAGCTGACTACGAATTCTCAGTTATAGAGTATAGAGTCCATTTATAGGCTGAAGTACATATTGAAATTGAGCCCAACACTCAGCAAATATCGACTTTACCCCCATCATGCCCGATTTCTCAAACTGTATAGATATATAGTAACATTTCTCGACTAAAATTAAGTAGTGTACTGTTCGCATTTAGAACCCACGGTAAAAATAATAATCCTTCTTGTGAAATCCATAGCATTCTTCATGCACCCTCGAACGGAAAGGGTGACGACTCATTTGTCCTTTGTTACTCGAAAATGCATCATCCACTCGATAAAGTGTAAAGTAGCTGGCTCATTTATATAAAAGTCCTACTTCTAATTGTTAGTAAATAATTATTGATTAGGTTCATTAAACACACTGCCTCAATTCCAACCACTTATTCGACTTAACGGATGACGTTAAAGCCTCATTATTCCCCCAAACTCACTCCCAGGGCTTCAAATTGGGGAAAAATTAATTGGTTGGAAGGATATAATGGGGTTTTATCGCGATAATTTCTTCATACTATAAATTCCCTACAAAGGTTACGGGCAGGAAACACTTATGTTTGGTGATATCCACATACTGAAAGTAAATACACACATACTTACAATTAACATATTATATTAATTTCCTCTGGCCACGGGCCACCCCATTATCCCACATTGGTAGATAAGATCCTAATGTACACGAGACTACATCTAGACTGGCGGGCCGCGGCTCACTGGAAATCCAAAACTGAGAATTCTAAAAAATCCTTAAATTTTGATAGGAATTTCCAGGGAAGTGAAAAAAGCAAGAAAATGTTGTCCGCATCAACAATACAAGCGGTTGGATTTTTCCTTAGTTTTGTATCTAGCTGGGGATTAATTCCTATACGATGGTGTCAAAGGGATTGTAAATTAGTTGTGATCACATCAGTACTCTTCTTCATTCTTTGGAAACTTCTCCTAATCATTTCCATACTAAAGTGCCTTCTCCTCGGGGTTGTTTGCTTCACTTCATTTAGACTGGAGAGTCAAGGACCGAAAATGCTCAACATTCTTTTTCTCATTTTGCATTCCAGCACTGTTTTTGTCATCATTTACGTTAAGAGACATTCCCATGACCTTGTAGGATTCTTCAATATGCTCGTAAATGTACTTAGAATTGACGGTAATGTAAAAAATCGTTTTAAAATAACTCTACACGCCTTATTTATATATACATGTCGTACACATACAGGTAATTAGCCCTGCTTATGTTCAACGCATGTGTATATATTAATAATAATATCATACAATAAAATAATTTAATTTCTGAATTTTTTCAATTCATGGAACAGAAACTGAACCAGGGAAAAAGAGGCGTAAACACACTGACGGAGACCTTCTCCTCGAAGTATTCGCAAAACTACTACCCGCAACCTCAGTCTTTACGAGTCTTGCCATCAGCTTCCTTGTATTTGTGGAATCTGAGAATCCAAGATATTTTTACGGTGCCCTACCAACCTCCACAAAGCAGTACACCGCATTCTTTTGGATTCTCTACCTAATTGAAATTCAACAAATACAAGCGGCAGTCTCATCAATTTTCTCCATGTACCTACTCTCGCTAACCTACACCTTAGGAATGATAAAGCTTTTGAAGTCCGTCTACGTCCATCCTGGTTCACATTTAATGCTGGGCAAGAATGTGGTTAAATATTTGCGGATATTTCGGGAAATCCGAGTGGCTATAAAATGTTACAAGCAATTTGTGATAATTAACAATTGGTTCTCCCAATGTTTTACTACTCTACTTGTCAACTCTATTTTAACAATTATGATCTGCCATGTTCTCATAATTTACATTTCTGTTAAGCTTCATTCCGTCATACCAATAATTTCTCTAATACCATTTGCCTTCTGGTCGATAGGAGCCATTCCTATGGAATGTATCTACGTGTATTTACTTGCTCAAGTTTTTGAGAACTCCAAAAAAATACTTAAGAATTTTCAGCGGAGAGTTCAACCTCAGGACAGGAGATGTGTTAAATTAGTTCCCTATGGTATTAAACTCGCGGGAAATATAAAAAAGAATACGGCTCTCGTAATTGTTCATATTATTATTAGAATGTCACGACAGCTTTTAATTATATTTTAATGTATGACCTGGTGTAAGCTTGATTTACTTCCAATCACATATTTCAAGGGTTAATAAAAATATATCCGCGAATTTATGTATAATCATGTGATTTCAAATTCCGTTGGATCTTCTCTTATTAAATATTTGGGGACCAATTAAATAGCGGTAACCACACTTGGACACTTTTAATGTATTTTTGCAGAGCTATATCTCGGGCTAATTTACGGCTATAATTTTATCTCAATTATTATATTAGAAAATTCTGTTATGTTATATATCTAAAATGAATGAAATGACGTTGGAGATGACATACCAAAATATTTGAGAGAACTTCATCAACCTTAATTCGAGATAATTCTTGACGGTCAATGACCAACCGAACTGAAGACTCAAAAGATTTGGTCCTGGAATTCCAAAGGATTTTCCGTCCGCTCACTTCTTGTACATTAAGCTGAACAGCATTTGCCTGTTGGAGCGTTGTGGCACTCACATGCTTTTCAAATAAGTTTCTTCCGGTTGAGATTAAACTTGGTTTGTTCGCTAAAGCTAAAGGACATTCCTGGGAGTAGTCCCGACTTCGAAGAAGCAGGTTAACTTTTGCTTTGCCACTTTTAAAGAGAGCTCCTAGAGGGTCGCTGAGACTCACAGGCTCGAAGCGTTCATTGATTAATACCACGCCATCTTCCTCTCCTTTCGCTAGGTAATAATCCCGAGGCTGGTGATAGAATATTGTTGCAATTTTTAATAATTTACTAATACAATACTGTGGGGGTAAGGGCATACCTGTTTTATGCTAAATATTTTTCTTTACTAACAGTAAGACGGGAGTAGTAAGTATGAGAGTAAGGACTTACAACATATCTACGGAGTATGGTTTCAATTGGAGTCATCATTGCTTTGTAGGTTCCGCGGAACACAGCGAGAGGCTGTAACGTGTGTTTACCATCCCAAAAAACGTTCTCATTACGAATGTGTTTGAAAACAAGTTCATAGGCATTTTGGGACCTAATCACTTCGTTCATAAGGGTATAACTCCCGCTTTGAATGGATTCCCTGGATATAGATCTATGGCTCATCACTGATGTCATTTCGTGCTCATCTGGATGAAACTTTAAATACTTTCCGGCTTGTGGATCTGCCATTTTAGAATTTGGAACTTTTACACATTTAAAAATTTAGAGGAACATTGACCCCTCATTCATCTGCTAGCCTTGGGTGGTTCAGGCCTCTTGAGATTTTTTACTGGTGACCAGTGACCATGTACATTTTGGAAATATGGCCCAGAGAAAAATGTATGTTCGGTAATTCGTTAATTTATGACATTTGAAATTTTGAATGTTTATCCATTGGAGTAATCAGTCAAGTCAAGCCTGTAAGTTGAGTGTCTGAACTAATGATAAACTAACTATGAGGTTCCTATTTTGGGAGGAGACCGGATCAGAGCAGGAATAATAATATTATCATTGAATGGTTTCGGGGTTTCAACATTCCAACAGTTTGTATTATTTCCACAGTATACGCATCAGTAGTACCCTGCGCTATGATATGACCTATACTATTCATAATGGTAGTGAATACAGCTAGGTTAATTTCTTATTTTTATTATCAACGCAACGTTTTTTTTTTCAAAAAATGGGGAATAAAAGTAAAACAAAATAACTATTTTTTATAAAATTTGATTCTTTTAGTTTAGTTTAAAATTTCTTCCATTATTCGTTTATAATAATTATAATAAATTATTTATTAAGAAATAAATATGTAATAATAAAGCAAAAGTCTAATAATTATCAGGCTTTTGCTTCGAAGATTTCTTAATTATTTATAACTAAGAAAAATATAAAACTTTTTGAATTAAAAAAATATTGATGCGGTGTTTAGCCTTTCTTCATGAAAATCCACAAGAAGTTTTGCTTTACTTAATAAAATATTATTTATAGAGATTGTACCTTGTATAGTAACATAGTAAGTTGTCGCAGATTTCCCTAATACAAAAATCCCGCCGATTGCGCCCAGATTTCCCTAATACAAAAATACATATATAAATTATGATGCGGGAATATGGCTCAACGTAATGTGGGCGATAATAAAGTGCAGCATTCATTGACTTCAGTCAGAGTCAGAGGCCAGTATCATTGAGAAATATTTGTTTTCGTGCGGCAATTTACCGTAATATTTCAAAAGGTGAAAATGCTCCTGATGTCTGGAAAGCAGGGATAGAATTCCCCTAAAACCTCAAAACTTGTATCCTATAATATATCGGGATTTCCCCCCGCTTTTAGACCACGTTTTTCTGAAAAACTAGAAAATTTTACAAAACTACGGATATAACTAAAATCCTTTTGGGAATCCCAATTGGGATGTGCCAGAGCAAGTTGCTTGGAATCATAGGATGCTGTTTGAGAATTGAGAACATACATAGAATAGGTTACTTGATTTTTTCAGAATTCAAACGGTCACGGATTGATTTTTGAAAACCTTGAAGCTTTTCCCTGTTTGTAATTCCTGGACGGTTCATAGCTGCTCACAATCAGTGAGCTGTGTAAATTCTGCTTGACCTTAATTTTCGGTTTCACAAAAACGCCATTATACAATTTCTTTACTATTAATGCCAGGAAAATTCAGTGGGTTGAAAATAGCAAAAATCCCCACGTTATTCGAGATACAGGCCAAGAAATCATCATTCAAGTACTGTGTCTTCATTACAAAATACAATTACATAAAATATTTTTTTATAAACACGAATAATATATACATTTTAAAACATATGGCAACGCCAGCACAAATCCTTACCAGCGCTAGCAAAAATTTAAAAATCTAAATTGCCTTGTAAAATGCCTTTTGAGCGGTTAGTCATAGGGCAATGAACGAAGATCTGGAAGACAATAATTTATATGTATTTTTCAAATTATTAGAGCATAAGGCATTTTTGGTAGTTTCTTCCCACTGCATCTTCCTCTTCCTGTCTTGAAAGGTTAAGAAATTGAGTAATTTTGAGACTCAAAATTACAATTTTTCAGAATTGCCATAGTTCATTGAACTGAAATGAACCGTTCAAAAGATACAATACAAACGGCAAATCCAAAGGGCCGAACAATGTGATGGGCATTAACAATCAGACACAATTTTGAAATATTGCCATAATCCATAATGGTAGTTTGTTTGTAATGAATACGAATAAATATACTTATTTATTCAAAAAATCATGGAGTCCACTGAAACCAATATTAAATTTAATGGTAGTTTGTGTTTCAAACCATTAGTGGCTCGTTTTAAAGCTCTACTAAACAAAGTAAAAGCGGAAATAATTATATTTGCTTATCATTTTGTCTCCAAAAATACTTTTTCGTGGTTAAGTCTATTTAGACCACTCACTCGGGAATTTTCCCACATTGGCGTTTAATGTCTATAAAAGGACGAATTTTTGCGGGTTGAATTACTTGAATGAGCCCGAAAAATTCCTTCTTACATAATAATCACAGTTTACATATAAAAGTAAGAAATGAGGACGTCTTCAGAAGCAGGAATAGTTGAATCGGGTGGAATCTTGATTTTTGTTACTATTCCAAGAATTTTAAATATCCATAGGTATTTCCCCCAAACCCAAAATGATATGACACACATACACTAATGTATAACATAAATATTAAAACCATAGTTTATGGATTGACATCCAAATAAGAATAATTTTAGCAATTGGAAACGTGTCTAAACAAAACCATTAATTCACTCTCCCAATTCCCTAAATGGCAAAAGACGACTAAGTTTAAAATTAGCAGGAAATTCCACACATTTCCTCTAATTGCACGACCTTAAGGAAACGCAAATAACACCCGTTTTTTAAACGTATAGCTATCTATTTACATTTATTTATAGCTGAAGTATTGAGTGGAAAATTGACTCACTCTCCAAATAAAGACAAGCTAAAATAGTAAATCAAAACGTGAGTTGAAAAATACCCTGCTATCACAGACACGTTGCCACAAAATCCTCGGAAAATATCGCTATCAAAACGCCCTAATAGTTCGTCGGGGTTTCATGAGTAAATAGCCCGGAGTTATCTTCCACACCGAGTGAAAGCTGTCCGACAGCAAGATTCTTGTACGTTGTACGCAGCAATTGTCTGGATTTTTGTACATATATGTAATCTACGTGCGAGCTAAATCTCCCTATAAAGTATTTTACAGACGGTAATTTAGTGACAGTAGCGTAGCCGTCATTATGCAAGGTTCTACCCCGAGTTGTCCTCTCAGTACATTTAATGACTATACAAGAAAGTAATTATTTCCCCTCTGAATCCCACAAAAATACGCATAAACCCAATTCAAGGAATGTCTAGTAGACCAATACAGTCAGGGAATATTTCCATGACTGAAGCTATACCTAATAAAATTGTTGAAAATGCTCACAACCCAGACTGTGACTTCAGTGGGTAGATTTTTATCATTTGTGAATCGTAACGGAATCATTCCATTTGGATGGAGTGAAAAAGAGTTAAAATTGAAGTCCACCAAATCCAAATATTTTTTCTATATTTGGAAATTCCTTGTATTCCTGTCTCTCATCAAATGCGTTCTACTCACAGTAAATTCATTGACACCGTTTCGGAAAGAAAAAAGGGGCCATGCAATACTTAACCTTGTCTTCCTAGTTTTGCAGTACAGCTCATCCTTTGTGCTTCTCACAGTTAAATGGGAATCCGAAGAAATCATTGTTTGCTACAATTCCTTCATTCATTATTTTATTAGAAATGGTAAAAATTATAAGAATAAAAATATGGGAAATCTTGACATCCTTTTTAATTCGGACAATTTGGTAAAAAATAATTGGTAATTTTGAAATGATTGTGATAATTGTAATTTGTTGAACCTTCATATAGGAAAACCGAAGAAAAGGAGAAATACGTCGGATTATTTGTTGGAAAAATTCGCGGCTTTTATGACTGTAGGATCCGTCCTCACATCTGTGACAATCAGTGGTTTAGCTCTGGTTGACCCCAACAGTACGAGATATTTTTACGGAGCCCTCCCACCTTTCCTGAAACTGCGTCCAATTTTTATTTTGTTGTTCCTAGTGGAAATGGAGCTTATGCAAATGTCTGTGAGTGTGGTCTTTGTGGTGTATTTTATGGCGCTCATTTATTGTTTGGGAATGACCATCGCACTGAAAGATTTAAAGTCCGGCTCGAATGTTTTTATTGTGCCGGGTAAAATAAACAGGATGAAAGCGACATTTCGTGAGACGAGGGAGTGTGTACGTTGTTACAAGGAATTACTGATTCTCAACTCGTGGTTTAAAGAACGTTTTACGCGTCTTTTGGTGAATTCCGTGGGAACCATTTTGGTTTGTCATGTAATGGCGGCTTACATTGCGGTGAGGCTTCATTCGGACATGCCGATGATAACTTTCGCGCCATTTGCATTTTGGTCTTTTGGAGTGACTCCGATGGAAGTTGTTTATGTTTTCATAATGGCTCATGTATTTGAGACTTCGAAAAAAGTGATTAAAACTGTTGAGAGGAGTGTTTTAATTCAGGAGAGAAGATACGCACGGCTATTACCTTTTGGATTGAAACTTGCTGGAAATATTAAAAGAAATACGCCACTGGTGGTCATTTTGATGGTGTTTAGGATGACGAGAACTCTGCTCATGATATTTTAACTCCCATTTTTTGCTATTACTCAAATTCCTTTATTTAAACTTTATCTTGACGTTATTAAAGAATATAATATGAAATATTGAGTTGTAGTGTGAGTGTGAGATTTTTAGTTAATACGAAACCATTAGTAAATCTCATTTGTAATCATGGACATTTTCCTGGCGAATATTTTCGTACATATATACAAAAATTATGCATAAAAAATAATGAGCATAGTTTATACTTTCAAACATTGGGCATCAAAATGAGGGTAACAAATTCATTTTGTTTATTGATAATTTTTAAAAATGTAAATAACAGATAAGTTCACGGATTTTCAAGCAACCACAGTTATTTTCAAGATTTTAAACAAGGCTGGAGTATCGGATCGAAATTCTAATTAGAATCGGAATTTCATTGATATTTTTAAAAACTCAAATTAGTATTGGAATTACTAAACGATGTCGGTGGAAGTATTTTAATTGGAATCGGATTCGATAATAAACCAGTCGTATTTCCATCGGATTTCAAAATTATACGAATTAAAGTATCCGATACCAGGGTATTTATGTTGAGGAATAGCCACCGCCTATTTTGAACAAAAGTAGTTTTTGCCGCTCGGTTGCCCTATAATTTTTTTGCCGCTCGGTTGCCCTATAAGTATTTGAATAAATTGGAATCGGAACTATAATTTAAAAAGAAAAAGTATCCGAAATTGCATTGGAATTCCTTAGCAACAATTAGAATTAGAATGGAATCCGTATTTTTAGAATACTATGCCCTTGATTTTAAACACGCTCCGATTTAGAGAAATTTGAGCGAATACAAGTCATTTTCATGCAAAATTGTAGATCTATTATCTATTGGGTCTGGAAGCCTTTTCGTGGACATCTCATAATCTTTCATAAAAACTGAACTTATAATTAGTGCACCACAAAATATAATAATGGGCTGAGATCACCTATGGTTATTTTAAGCAGTTTCGGAAAAGTAGGGGCTTCAAATTTATAGGTAATGGAGATTTTGGAAATATGGCCACATGCACAAAAAAGGCCAACCAAAAAAAGCCGCTGCAAAAAAGCCACCCCCAAAAAAGGCCACTGCAAAAAAGGCCATCCCGAAAAAAGGTTTTTTGTGCATGTGGCCATACTTCCAAAATCTCCATTAAATATCGGTGTATCATGTTCGCCAGCTATTTTTTGGGTAATTTTTTCTTGTTGAAACGGTTGTTAACTTTAGGAGAATTAAGACAAGTAATAATTTACGATTGATGAGCTTAATTTTGAAGCTTAAACCCTGAGAAACATTTTACAGTTTACATTCCGGATTTTCTTATAAAGCGCAATCTTTGTTGTTTGTGTTTAACCCGAAGGAACGTTTTGTAGTAAATAAAAAGCTGGGGGTCGGGAAACTCACTATTTTGGAATTCGAATGATTTCTCCCCATTCATTGACCGGGCACTGATTCAAAACCTCATTAGTCTTTCCATTTCAGTTTTGTGAAAAATATTTATTGATTTTTATCTATTCCAATATGTATAAACTCCGAAAATAAAACTGGCTGGAATTCAAATTTATCTCTCTTAATTTATAAATAAATATTCTGCGCCGATTTAAGTGGAAAGATATTTGCCATATTGTTTTTGTTCAAATTAAATTCCATTGTTGACAACATTGGCTTGTTGTGCGTTTTAAATTTTACGAGCATACTGTAAGCCGTTACATACTTTGTAAAAAAACAATTCCCTTCAACTTTGCCTTAAATTGGTTTCCAAAAAGGTAAACAAACAGTTGCAGCCAGCGGAGGGAGGGAGGGAGAAACACGGAATTCTATCCTTGACAGGAACCATAAATGTGGTAAATAGGGCATAATTTTGCAAATTCCATCAAATGTACATGCACTTCCACCTCGAGAATACTCTCATTATATAAGGACCTTACATAATGGCATATTACGGGGAGATGTTAGCAGGATTGTTTGCAAATAATGGAGAATAGGAGCGAAATAAAATATAGTAAAACTTTTGAAATGGGAAAATAATGAGATAATAATTACTTCTCATTACATCCCTGTCCTATCCACTCTACCTAAATTGCCATGAAATTCAGGTAACAATGTCCTGGCAAACCACCCTATGCTCTATAATTTATAGTTCACAAACAAAGCAATCAAACCCAGTGAATAACATAACGTTGCTTTTACCCAGCGTATTAAGTACACAGATAATTGAAAGCTGGAAAGCTTTGCTACGTTTACGTACCCAGTGAACGTTTAGGTACGGGCGATTCAGGGTGAATAGAACGTGCAAGTAATTGAGAAATTAAACACGCTTCCGCACTTTTCTCGTGGATGATTACTGGTCACATAAGCTGATTGGGGGAGCAATGAATATTTTATTATCTTTGTCTCCGATGTGTATCCGGACCCGTCTATTTTCCATTTAAGTTCTTTTTAGTACGTACGTATCTGCTCATATCTCTGATGCTAGCTGAATTGCTCAGGAATTACTACTCGACCAATTCAATGCGGTTTTACCTACAGAAGGACATTGTCTTCCTGAATGTCAAACTGACGGAGACATAGAGTTGTGCGTGTATTTGAATTCACATTGGATTGAGAGTTCTATGTAATAAGGTGAAATGATCTCTAAACCTACTGTGGCTTCAGTGGGTAGATTTTTGTCATTTGTGAACCACCACGGCATCATTCCATTTCGATGGTCTAAAAAAGGTGAGAAATTGGTCCACACAAAATCCAAGTACTTTTTCTACATTTGGAAATTTTTTGTGTTCCTCACTCTACTCAAATGTATTCTTCTCTCGGTTATTACATTGACGCCTTTTCGGAGAGAAAAACGGGGTCATGTGATGCTTAACTTGGTCTTCCTGGTTTTGCAATGTAGTGCTTCCTTCGTGCTATTGACATTGAAATGGCATTCCGAAGATATAGTTGCGTGTTATAACATGTTTATCATTTATTTCACTTCAAAAGGTAACAAAATTAAAATGGGAAATTGTAATTTAGATTAAACAGCCAAATCATGACTTGAGGTTTTTGACATCACATGTGAAAATTTGATAGATACACCAAAGGGGCTGAGAAAAACATCGGACTTTTTACTAGAAAAATTCGCAACATTCATGGCTTGGGGAAGTGTGGTTACTTCGGGAGCCATTAGTTTGTTAGCGATAGCAGAGCCAGAGAATCCACGGTATTTTTATGGGGCCTTGCCGGAGTTTCTAAAACGCCAGGAGCTGTTTGTGTTCTTTGTTTTGGTTGAAATACAATTATTGCAGGTGTCAGTTTGTATGGTGTTCAGTATTTACCTCATGGCACTCACATACTGCTTGGGAATGACGATGGCGTTAAAGGATATAAAAAATACGGGACCAAATAATGTCTTCATCCCGGGAAATGTGCAAAAATTGAAAAGTAAATTTCGTGAAACTAGGGAGGCAATACATTGCTACAAGGAGCTATTAATTGTTAACTCGTGGTTCAAGGAACGATTCACACTTCTATTAGTTAATTCTGTGGGCGCCATTTTGATTTGTCATGTTCTTGTGATTTACATTTCTGTGAGGTTGCATTCTGAAATGCATTGCATCTCCTACGCCCCATTTGCATTCTGGGCTGTTTGTGTGGCACCAATGGAAGTTGTGTACGTTTTTATAATGGCTCAAGTCTTTGAGACGTCGAAAAAAGTGATCAAATCTTTAGAGAGGAGAGTTTTGACTCAGGAGAGGAGATACGCTCGATTATTACCTTTTGGGCTGAAACTTGCTGGAAGCATTAAAAGGAATACACCTCTTGTGGTAATTTTGATGGTGTTTAGAGTGACCAGGACTCTTCTGATTATATTTTAACCAAAAACATGTTGTGAATATTTTTATTATTTTTAAAATATCCCCACAAAGCTTTTGTTTCTGTGAAAAATCTATAAAAAATTGGAATACAAATTTATTTTATGCTATTTAAAATTTTATTCTTTTGTGTGCATACATTTCAGAGAGTTCAATATGTATTTACTTACTAGACGAGTACACTCATGAAAACATGCTTCTGGTGTACATACATTTCAGAGAGTTCTATATTTACTTATGAGACGAGTACACTCATAAAAACATGCTTCTTATCACTTTTACAGTAAACATGGTATTTTGTAATTTTGTATCTTGGAAAACTGAATAATATTCCCTTGAACACTTGAAAAACCCAGGACTCAAAAACCGCACTAATTATTGTCAACATACAAAGTTATTTCTTTTTTACGCTAAAAACCATTAAAAAGATTAAAATTCATTCCTTTGACTTAAAACATAAATTCTCCAGTAAAATCCAAGTAATACTTATTATTACTTCGGTAGTACGTACATAATATGATTGTACATTAGGAAACTAAAAAGTACAAAGTCACGAAAAATCCTCACGACAAAATACACCGTGGTCCAATACAGAAAGTTTTTAATTAATTCTATGAACTAAATTCCTCGTTAATTAATAATAATAAAATGAATACATGCGTAAAAGCTAAACAAAGACCTAAGGTACTTTGAAACTAAAAATCAAGATTAAAATGAACCCGCGGTTATAAAATCCATTCAGATCCTTCTTGTTAAAACTCCTTCTTCTTCACCCTTGTGGCGTTTTCAGTACTTCTTCTCCTGTTTGCTGGTGGTCTTGACGAATTCCTAATGTAAAAAACAAGCAATCATTAGAAGTAACGAAAATCAAAATAATTTCGATTGAAGCTATCGCTCCCAACTGTACTTCTCATATTGGAGTATTGCACCTACCATCAACCCCTTACTCATAAAGTAGGGCTTACTATGTCCATCATTCATCTTGTAATCCTCACAGAAGCAAATGAAGATGGTGTCGACAGTCATCTAGCGAAAAACACAATATTATTTACAAATATACCTTGGAATACAGTAAAATGTACATTTTACTATAAATACTCCCAAATAAATAGATTTACTTCGTAGATGCTGATGAAGCAGTGGGCAATGTAAAATGACAGGGAAGCTCCAATCACCAACAAGCCCCACTCAGCCTTGAGAGTTTCTCCTTCCTTCAAGTTAACCTAAACACACAAAGAATTTTTGGGGATGTAATCAAATATTTACAAAATAATTTGATAAAGACTATCTTTACAAAGTTCACCTGGAAGATGTAGAACCCACTGGTTGTTGTCAGCGCAACGATGGTTAACTTTGCCAGAAATAAGATAAAATCCCCAATGGAATTGATTGCAGCTAATCGAAGTGCATTCGTGGTAATGATTTTAAATGCTCTCTTGGCCGCGGGACAGAATCCATACCCATAGATAGCTGAGATTTCAACATACTTCAAGGGTGAATAATCTCACTTTAACTAATAAAGATGAAACAAAACTCAAGGGATAAAAGCATTTCATACCGATTTCGATGTACGCATTTCTACAAAGAAACTGAAGGAACTTGTCAAGCACCCACAAGCAGCAAGAGCAACATCCTTTAATTGCCAAGGCAAGTTTGCCCGATCCTGAGCATCTCTTCTTGAGGAAATTAAAAATGAAGCGAACGAATTTCACAATTGAGATGATCAACGAGCCAAAGGCTACCGAACCAAGGCTGTACCGAACCAAATTATGGAAACTGACTAGAAGCGGCGAACCTAAATTTCTTTTGTCACTGCATTTAATAAATCAAAACAAACAAATCAAACCAATAAGCACTCATTTTTGCATCACCTTATCACAAGTACTACCTTATCCACCTAAACCGTATATACATACCTTGTGAAAAACCATCGGGATATTGCACCAGCTACAACAACATGCTGACACGCCACAACAAACTGAGACATCCAAAAGAATGCGAACACGTTCAAGAGCCGAAGGTACTGAAATTTGAAAACAAAAATGAAAAAATATATCCTGATATTTACTTTTTTTTTACACCCCATGAATTCTATTGCTTAGTTAATCCTAGCAATGTGATAAACTATAACTCACAGTTATAACTGATGGTTTCTGGCACTGTTTTTTCTCATTGTCCGTCGTCCAGATAGTCTCAATAAGCAGAGCTAAGGTTATGAAAATGCAGACGACTGCAAGTTGGCATACAAAGGTCTGTAAATAAGAAAGCCCAATTTAAAATCCCGTACTGTTAGAAATTCGTTCCTATTTTCTTGATGAGAGGATTTTTTATTGAGTTCATTTATTTTAAAAGCGAATAGACTTACCCAGACTGGGTGCAATAAAACGGATGGAACTGCATGAACAGCTTTTCCAGCTTCTTTGAATAATCTTACAACCAATGAAATTCGTTTCCGGAGCGCAATCGTGATCAAAATTAGAATTGTCTGAAAATAAAAAAAACGCTCAATTGATGTCAAGCCCTCATGCTTACCAATTTCAAATATAAAGTAAAAGAGAAGGAATTTCATGAGTAAGTTAAGAAATTAAATAATTACCGTGACTATTGATAAAGTAATTGCACCAGTAAGGACAAGCCCGACATTTTCCACTTCGTATACCTCAGGATTCATATAGACAACCCACAAAGCCATGGATATTCCAGAACCAGTGACGATCACCATAACAATGATCATCCAAATAATGACTCCGGCAAAAATCCTCAGAAATCCGGTCATGAGCAAAGATAATCCTAAAGAAGAAATTCAAATCTCGGTAAAATCACATTTCTCATTTCAAAATTAACACTACTTGGACTGGCTTTTCAAATAAAAATGTACATATAATTTCCAATAACCACGCGGATTTGATAGTAAAAAAATGAATACCCAAAGCAACAAGGCACATGTAAACTACATTTGGCCAGTGGTCCTTGAATATTCTGGCCGAGTCCTGCAGAAATTAATCAATTTTACGAATTCGGAAAGACACTGAAAATATATCGATATTTAAAATTTTCCAGCTTACAAAAAAGAAGTCCACCGACTCCGGCGTTACTGGTTCGGAGGGGGCGACACCGGGAAGTAGAATAGAAATATTCCCCACAGTAACTCGGTACTTAAACGGAGCGGCTTTCGGCTCCAATCCATCTACATCTTCACACTTACCCCAATTATCAGAATTGAGGCGTGAGAAGCTCCCGTGAATGAGGACGTAGCCTGCAACAACAGCCTGAAACAAAATGGAATGTTACCCCCTGGAAATACACCATTGCACCAAACAACTAATAAACTCATTTTTTTGGAATATTCTCCAAATACCATGAGGACGAGAAAGGCACCAAACAACACCAGGCAAAGGACGTCACGATACTTCCGTTTCTTCTCCAAGGGCCCATGAGGCGCATGAGTCACTGCCTTCTGTGGACACAATTCAACCAAAAAGTGTAGATATTTCGTTTACCTGCTTTTTTTTTACTTACTTTAAAAATATAATAATTAACAATTCTTTTCCTCACGTCATCTCCTGCTTCGCTGTTACGTCCAGCAAATCTCCATGCTTCTTCCAAAACCTGCTCACTTGCGTATGCAAAAGATTTCCCGTAAAAATCGCTTCCGTACTCTCCCACTCTCGACTCATCCTGCTTTCTTTGTCTTTCAGCTTCCCTTCCAGGGGTTTTCGGTTTGATAGCCACCATTTTTATGAGCTACTACTTTCTTTTCCACTTTCACAATACAACTGGGAAAAATCTCTTAATTTCTTTACAAATTCAGATTTTTATTGGAAACTGGAAAAGGCTGGGAATAGAAAATATAGGAAGTACTTTATTAAGGCCAAGGACTTTACAATTGTCAGGACTGTCTATACGCAGTGCCCATACATGTGTCCTCACCGTTCTGCTCTCTACCTCTTGGAAATGGTGAGTGTAAGGCCAAAGACATTTGACAAGGAGTAGAGAGAGAGAGAGACAAAGAAAGAAGCTACAGGTTCCAAGTTGACGTCAAGGGATTGTTATACTCTCATGTAATAAAAGCTATAGCTTCTATATTTGTACAGTATATGAACCATGAACCTTTCAAGCCCTAAACGTAGCTATATTTACCTTGAATCGTTATAGGGTACTCTTATGTAAGTCACTACCTCAAGATAACTTAGCCGTAATCTTCAAGGGTAGTCTAAAGTTACTTAGTTTGTGCAGCTGTGTGAAAACAATTTCAATTCATAATTATTGTCATGCATATTGATTTGAATTTATAAGCGATTGGTTAGGGATTCCTCTCAAAATACATACATATTAGGGTCAAACATGGAAACGTTAAACAAACTCTCACTGGCGTCTAAACAATATACCTACAATAAAGCAAGGCCGTTATCACATCCAAGCCGCTGCTGACTCATATTTTTTCTCCATAGTTATGGAGAAATGAGTAATAATAATGAAAGGAAAACGTTGAACCGTGTCGAGAAAAACTGATGATTGTTTATTTGTCAGCCTGAGAGACTTGTAATTTAATACACAAATACACATAATTTTTGCATCTGTCATTTCTTCCTCATGACAGTTTATACGCGCATCGCAGAGAGCATTAACAATTAACCCTAAGCCCTTAAAGGATTCTTGTGAACTTATGTGTCTGTACGTGTGTAAACAAATACACCCCAGAGCGACAAAGATTGGTTGATGAGGGGGAAGGAAGAACTCTTGGAGATTTAAGCTTCCAGGTCTCATAAACTTTGCCAGGGAGCTACAAAAAAGGTTCCAAAATCAGCATGAAATATTTAAATGCTATTGAATCATTCTCGTTGTGTATAGTTAGGATGATAAATAAGCATAGAAGGATGAAATTAGTCATGCATGAATCTTTGACTCTGCCCGAAGATACAGTTACCGTGAGGGTTTAGAGTAATTATATGATAAATGAATTGGATCTTGTGGTATTCTAATTGCATAGCAAATAATAACATGATTATAACTCAGGAGCAGGAAAAAATTTGTTTGAAATTTTGAATTTTTTTATTTGACTTTGTCATTGCTTCAGTATATTATCATCAATGTAGAGATTATATATGTTGTATATTGATATTTTGCTAGACGTGTATGTTACATTTTAGCGTAACGTAAAGTAAAACCCTTCACAATATAATAATATATTTTTTGACTTTTGGCTTCTGCTTTTTTTTTATCTCCATTTTAATATGGTATGTGTGTATTTAATGCTTAACTTTATTCTAAATATACGTATGTATTTATATATATATTTATGTAGTATTTGAAAAATACCGAAGGTGACTTTACTCTCATTGGCATATTAGCAGAGCTAAGTCACCCGTTTCACATTGTTTATTATAAGGTAGGCGCGGAGTGTCTCCGTGTAACATCCGCAGTACACAAATCACTCTTATATATTGGATTCATATATCATGCATAGTCCTCCCTTATAACATTATCAAACAGAAATGACATTGACATAAGTAAATCCTTAACAACTAAATATCATCATAGTTTTTTTTCGTACGATTTGCTATTTTTTAACAATTATTATCTTTAATATACATGTGGTCACAAGGGAAATGTTTTTTGTATTTTTTCTTTGCTTCTTCCATAATATGTATGTTGTAACAAACTAAAATCTGTACTCTACACTTGTTTTTTTTAGTAAATAATAATAATAATAATATAATAATAATTACATAAATTGTAATTTTTTGAATGCATTATGCAACATTTTTCTCCCTTCATTATCATCATCATCATCATCATAATCACCACGAAACACTATACGCCTCCCACCTGCTTTTTCCTCACAACTTGTAATTAATGAACAAATATAATCTTTGATAATAATAATAATAATAATATGAAAAGAACGTTTTTTATCTCCCTCCCTCCATATACATAATATGTGTCAGACAAATCTGACCATCATATTTTATCCCACAACACAACTCCAAAATAGCATCCATAAGTAACCATTTAATAGCTACGAAAATTCCCTTCTTCCTTTTCCGATTTTATATTTTTTTCTTTCCTTTTCTCATAAATGAATATAATATATAGATATATACAGAAGTAAGTGTAAGTTGTTAATATTTTTTCTTTTTTTTTCACTAAAACGTTTTCAACTATAATAAAATTATTATTCACGCATAAATATACCAAAGTTTGGAGTTTTCATACACCAAAATCAAATATATTTGGAAGGTTCAGGCATATATGGATGTAATATAATTTCGGATCGGAGCTTGCTCGCAGTTTTTTGCCCTCTCGTAAATAAGAGTTTTAAAGTAAATGTAGTATATAATAATGTAAACGCAAGGCCCTATATCAATCATTAAAACATGGCAGTCGCATCCCAGTTAACTTTGCATATATATTTATATGGAAATTTAAAAAAAAAATGAATATTTTCATATAGAAAAAGTTGAAGATTTAAAAGAACTTCAATATGAAAAAACCTTTGTGTGTCTCAATCAAGCACAACAAAAATTCAATGTTATCATCATCATCATCATCATCTTATCATAATTGTTCACGTTTCTAATAATGTATAGGAAATTTATCATGGAAAGGTCGTCGTGTTCGGTTTTATACATAATATGTATTCGTTTAGAGTAAAAGTAACTGCGTGTGTAATATGTACGTGTGTTCCTGTGTGTTCATCATGTAAAGCGATAAAAATAGTCGGTAAGTATACGATCATCATTGTAATGTCAGTTTTTGTAACACATTATTAACTCTACAAATATATTTATATAATAATAGCATTCGTAACCCACCCACATCTAACAATAATAACGTACGTATAGAGTAAGTACAAACCTTACAGAACCATACGTAACAACAATAATGTAAATAGTAGTAATAAATTATCACTACTACTCCCCCCATTCTCGTAACTTCTCACCAAAATTATTAGATACCAATAATAGTCACAATTATTATTATTATCCAAAAACTCACACACACAACGAATTTTCACAACAAGAGTTTTAATATAGAAAGTTTAGTATATAGTCCTACACAATTATGTAACAACTACTATAGTGCTTATCTTTTAGTACATCAAGTTTCAAAGTGCAGGCATTTAGAGGGTAACAGTTTCATTCCGAATTTTTGAATCCCCCTAAATATACACCGTTCCTTTATAACAAGTACATAGCATAACCCACCAACTCTCCTTAAGAAGGCATAAACTTTTTGTTGTATACAGTCACTATATATATACTTTTAAGTACCCGACAACCGAAAGTACCGAAAACTGCATATAGTTCCATTTTAATAATAACTCATTCATTACATACACTACAGCTAAAAGGGTCTTAGAATTTCCTGGATAACTACAAAAAATTTCACCATTAATTTCTTTCCCCGAAAAATTTTGAAAAACATTTCTTTTTTTACCAAGGCCAGACCGCTCTAATAGTACAGTCACACAGTGTAACATTAAAGACAGCTTAAAATTCTCATGACTTTTTCTATACGAAGTACGTGCAAAGGCTCAGAGGAGTTTCATTTAAAGACCATTTTTAATAAGTGGTATATAGCTAAGACAGTTGAGCCATCAACTATATACCATGAGTAAATACATACGTACCGGATTCAAGAGCACAGATAATTTTTCTATCATGATTTTTAAGTCACTAGGTTTTGGCCACCAGTTCTTTTTACACTACTTTATATCAACGGCAACGACTGGCTATATATTTAATCTAAATCATTACCAACAGTACAAGTCCCACTAAAAGTTTGAGTGCTGATAAGCAGGGGAATTCGGAACAATATTCAATCTTAAGAGAAAAACTACCACACAATTTTAACCTATCCAAATAACTTTTGTTAAATATTATTTAGTGGGGTAAAAAAATTCAGTTATTACATTTATCCTATATACAGTATAGTACCTTGCATGCAAGTCTCAAGTATACACAAAGTTGCATTTTTTTTCCAAGAATTATTATAGTACACAAGTACACGACACTGATGGAGAAGAATGAAAAGGTTGTAACTATACAAACACATGTAAGGGATATTAATTATATTGAAAAAGCCACCGTATGTTTCAAGAGCATGGCACAATTTCACCTCTTAAAAATCTTTTAAGCACACTTTCCATGGATCTTGATCAGACCTCAGATACTTTTACAAAGTACCCCAAAATTCTTTCAATGTAACGTGTTGATGGTAATTGTAAAGCCACTATTTTGATAGTTCCAAATAATCCCACTTCCTCTCCCAAAAGTTTGTTCACTTATTGAAAATTTATATAAAGAGACTAAGTACATGACGAATACATGATGAGCCTAAATGACGGCAGGTACCCTGATGCAACAATTTCTTTTGTGATTCAGGCCCAATTCAATTACTATTTATGTAGTATAAGGGCCTCAAAACCAGTAAGAGTAAATACTTGACGTATATTTTATAAGCACTTTAACGATCGCACATAACATAACATGACTTGATGAATTTTTTAAAACTATACAACTATTATTTATAGCGCTTCAATCGCATACTCAATACTTAACAGCTGTGCACTCATCCATCTTTCCTGACTTTTACATCTTTACATATGTTTATATATATATATATATCGTAGAATTACATAATTGTAGTACAAGCTCAAAATTGTCAGTTTGTCAATGTCAATGTCCTTTTTCTAATGAAGTACAACATGTGGCTGTAACGTTACTTTCTTAAAAGCTAAAGCGTAGACTATTGTAAAATGTGGAACATTAAAGCCTAAAATTATCTCTGTTTTATTTATTCATTGGAGTAAATCAAGAAGTTGGCAGAAAAATAGCGAAAGAAGGAAAGAAAAAATGTGAAAGCCCAAAGTAGAATATTCTATTCCGATATATCAGTACTTTGCGCTTTTTTTTGAGTGGCGTCGAAAAAAGGTTTTTTGAGAAAGGTTCGGACAATTGATTGCATAATACCCTTTACACACATCAAAGAGTATATATTTATTTATATTGTTTTATTTATATAACTAATTATCCCCTGGCATTTAAAACGGAAATTGGACTGGGATTGCGAAACCTTATAGAGCTGTACTCTCCTCACAATATGCAGCATTTCCAGCTCCTCACAATATGCAGCATTTCCATCGGTTACTCATAGAAAAAATTGATAATTTTACAGATTTTACAAGAAATATCCACAGAAATTATTTATATTTGGTATATTGGGTTGCGTAAGATTATGACAAATTATTATTATTTAAAAATACGTATTGATTCATTTTGAGCTCATTTCAGTCAGTGTAAAATTCTTTTTAACGTTGAATATTTTTAGAAAACCTTACTATACTCAGAAAGCTTCGGACTTTTTCCCTCTCCTCAAAACATTTCTTCTATATAGTTGATTCAATCCTCATAAATCATTTTATAATAATAATTATTATTGTGTAAAAATTCAACTCAAGAAATTTTATCTTAAAACCTATTTCCTTGTAAATAATTATTATCCTTTCTTCAATTATATAGTATGAGTAGTATATTCCTATAGTTGATATATTTTCCTTTAAAATATTTTTTAATTGACCCCAAATTATTTGAATGACTGGCAATATGCACATTACTTGAGTAGAATGGAAATTATGTACACATACATAAATGCAAACATCAAACAAAAGCTGTTTGAAAATAAAACTGGTCATTAGCACTGCAAGATACTCATACAACAACAATAATCATTTCCTAAAAATACCTGTATAATTTTTTCCTAATACTTTCTCGTCGCCAATACAAATACAATACAAAAGTTCAATTTACCACTGTGTATCGAATAATCAAAAGAAGCTAAAAATTTCTATGAATTATTCATGGGATGGAAAAGTTGCACTTATAAACCCATTTATCCCATGAAAAAAACAGATATGAACTTACATAGGAAAACTTTCCCAGTCTACTAAAGAGCATGATAATAAGGTTGTCATTGATAATAGCCAAACTTTTTTATATCAGTCGTAGGGTTACATAAAATCGTAGAGATAAAGTTAAATATTTTTTAAAATGCAAAAAACTTTAGTCGAGGACACCATTTCTTTAAACGGTAATATCCTTTAGCTGAGGTATAATAAAAGTCTGTCAACTACCTGGGGCTCGGAAGAGTGACACTGTTAATGTAAGGGTATACGGTATACACAGTGAGACACAAGATTTTAAAAAAAAATTATGTTAATAATAAAGCCTCATTCATCACTTGCATATTTGCTTTCTCTATATTGATTGACCGTCAATTCGAGTAGTACAGATTTGAAAGAAGGACTCAAATGTACAGTCAGTATAGAACTGAAGTACGAATCAAGTATATCCGTTGTATCACTGACTGCTTCACGTTAAAATTCACTACTAATTCAGCATTCTAATATGCAGAGCTTATTGCAGTCGGAAAAAATTATCATAAAGTGGAAATTTAGAAAAATTGGAATAGAAATGACCAAGTTAATAGAAACTTGTAAAGGAGCTTTTTTGGAAATGTGACTCACATTTGAATGATTACTGGGAATATTAGTCAGAAATTTCGGGGGAAAAATTCACAGCAATTCTTTCGGTGAAATGTGATACAATTTTTTTTTTGAATATACCCGTTATAAACATATTACAATTCCCTTCCAGACCGAAATTCCTGTCTATTTAAAATGTATATACTCGTACTGAATAATAATTACTATTATGTAGGAGTGAAAGTCTACACATATCTTATAATGAATGCCCTACAGCGTAGTAAGTAGTTTTATCTGTTTGATAAAAATTATGTATGATTAAAATTATTATGACATTTTAAAAGCTATTTCTAGTACAACTTGTTGATTAACTCTAAATAAAACAGTCGTCGATCGTCTCATCGTAAATGATTAACTTATCAGTAAAACGTGTTTCACAAATGCTAGCACATTTATATATGTATGTATATACATGTAATATTTTTGAGTCAGAGGAGTTGTAAATGTACCAAGTTGTGATAATTATTAGTAAATCTCACAAGATTTTTTCTTTTTCACTATAATGTGAGTTGGGTCAAAAAACCACATCATTAAAATTTAAATGTGTGGCTGTAACAGTAAATGTGTCTAATATGTTTGTGTATGTGTGGCGTGTAATGTATACGGAGACGGAAACGAATATTATTAAACTTAATACAATTTTTTCGCTTACTATAAAATTCGTTAAAAATTACAATACTTCCCCGTTTCATGTTGCAAAACGAGGAAGCAAAAAAACAGTCTTCTTGTTTAAATATCAATGAAAAAATCCAGGCTGTGTATTTCAATTCATTTAAAATTATGTATATAATATTGGATTTCTTTTCTTCTCTCTCGCTATTATTAATTTATGACATTAATATTACCTAATTGCCTTTAAAATTCAATGCTTGGCTGCTTTTTCTTTCATTCAACGAAATTCTTCGTGGTCTAATAATAATGATTATTTCTTTAGCATTCCGAACATATGAAGTTCCAGTGTTTTGTGTTTATAGTAGCAAGTCCATCACCAGAAGTCGGTCTCAAATACCAAATACTATTATTACAGGAATTCGTAATTTAAAATAAAAGTCCAGCACTGACGTTATACATACATATAAACTACATCCTTACACATGCAAAACTGATAGCACTGCCCCACACACTACTCACTTTTCTCCTGGCAAGTAAGTAAACGTACACACAAAGAGCCATGAAAGTTCAGATCCGCATTGCAATAATTTTACCACTAATGATAATAATAATAATAATAATCGAAGAAAATAAAAAATTAAGTGTGTAATACAATTTGTACTTTGAAAAAGAATTGCAATTTTGCACATAGAATATAATAATAATAATAATAATATGGGATACACGCAGAAAAGAAAATGCATCTGGAGTGGACAAAAACAATAATATAAGCTCAAGTTAAGCTTGAATCTACAATCGGAATAAACATCACTTTGGAGTTATCGTCAAACATTTACAATCATTGGTAGAACATTCAACCATGTCACGTGTCCGAATGGCAAATAATAGAGCTCAGTATAAGTTAAATAGGAAAGGAAAAATTAAATTAGCAGATCGAATGTGTTAAAATTAATCAGGTAACGAAACCGTATCGTCGGTACATCTAAGGTCAAGACAAGTAACGCAGCATTAATGATAACCTATCATCGCCCCACATTTCATATGGATTGGATTTTTAAATGAGAACAATTTTACCGCTTGCTCTTCAAACGGAAGTGACTAAAGAAAGATTTTCTTATAATAAATAATTATTTCTTTGTGCAACGTGCGTTTTTGTAGCTGATTACACTGCTCCTTTTATTTATTTACATTATTACTTGGGAATAAAGTTGATTAAATGATTCATAAAGTATTCTGTACATGCATAGGTACTTGCTATATAACTAATATAAGTATCGTATTATAATCACGTCAAGTAATTTAGCTAACCTCAATTCTTATATTAATTACCACGACATGTCTTGACCTCTAGCTCTTTGACAGTTTTTTCCAGTCACAGTTAAGTCCGATCGGTCCACAACCGTTCCTCAAAATCATACTATCTTTACAGCCAAGTAACTCTCGTAGTAATAATCCCAAATACAACCAAATTTACCCGTTCCTCAAGTCAACAGAATTATTATCATCATCACTATGATTTTTCAAATGTAAATCATACATTTTATCCATTAATTAAATATCCAAACTAAATTTCTTCCAATAACAAGCCACCGTAGCTGAGACTGTATCAAGCAAATGGTGCACTTTTTCTTCTAACTGTATCCTTTTACTTTGTGTAAGTTGAATTCGCCATCAGGTTTCATCCGTCATGTATAAGTCACATTCAAGAAATCCCTCATAAATATACTCCTCAAGCGCAATTTGCCTCTCTTTTCAGGATAAGCCAGAAAAATTTCTTTGACCATTCTACAAATTAAGAATTTTCTCTTAAAAATTAATCTTAAACCGCAAGAAAGTTTGAAATATTGGAATAATTTGATAAAATACACGAAGATATTTTGGAATTCTCTCATCAACTCATTCATCGTAGTACTTAATAATAAATTGTTTTGTAGACTCCTACACTGCTAATTGACACAAAATTTAACCTATCACTCCTTTCCCCCTCACATTTATTACTGAGCAAAAATTCAAATTGGCGAAAGTTTCTTATATCCCTCTGTTCTTTGTACCTACCCACTAATTCAGTAGTACATGGCTACACGTTTACCCGAAAGTTGAGTATAGAAGGCCCGTCAGAAAATATCTACGGGATGAGAGACTCAATGGTGAAAGAACCTGTTTCAGAAAATGCTACTATTTGGAAATATTTTTGAATTCATACAAGACTTCCCTCGTTGCAAATCGTTTTAAATAATGAATCCATTAAATTGAAGAAATTGCGCGCAAATGAGATAGATAAAAATTAACCTGAAATAATAAAAAGAATGTGACATCATGATGAAACTCTGAAGACAACGTACCACAATAAACGATAAAGTCCTAGAAGTTTGGCACCCAGAGATGGAATTTGCAAAGATAGGATGCTGATGAAAACTACAATACTATGCATTACATGCAAAGTAATAAAATGGCTTCTACCACAAAGCAAACTTCGTTTTTACGCGTTGGAGAGAAGAACAGTATTTTATAGAAAGACTGGGAAGTTAAATTTAGGAGGATACAATAGACAAAAATTCTGTTGAGAGGTTACTTGCACACAAAAAGTTTAAACTAAAGGTCGGGAACCCGTCCTAATACAGTCATACCTCGTAATAGCTGCATGGCAAGGAACCGCGTGATACTGATTACAAAATAACGGGTTTAAATGGGAAACCGGAAGATTTGCCACTACCGCTTTATGGATGGTGTTGTTGTTGGCACGGCTGTTATGCAGAGGTGTGACTGCATTTATGGTTGTTTAAACTTTTCTCAATCCAATATGTGACAGGGATGTGTGTGAATGATGTAAATATGTGTATACGTCTCTTTGCAAAGACCAATCAGTGAATTTTAATAGTGTTCTTTGCTTTTTTAACTAATTAATGATAATAAGTATGTACATGCAAATTTAAATGCCATTGATTGAATTATTAATTTGGATAACAAACAAGTTACTATAATCTTGTAGCATGTAACATACATAGCACAGGGAAAAAAGAAAAAAAAACCTAATTTACCTACATGTACATATACAATTATACGAATTTATGTTCCGATGTGCACTACAGTCTTGGTTAAATTGGCTCAAAAATTGATGATTTCCTTGGCGTTGTAATAATTATTTATGCCTGCGCAGGTATAGTGAAAATAACTGTCTCACTGTAAAACACCATGTGACTGTCCTTCCACAATCCGTGAAACCAGCTAAGGAAATGTACTCCCGTAACACATTATCTTGTTAATAAATATTGATTAACGGGAAGCACCAGGTTAATCGAACATTTTAATTATATTCTGCATTTACCTGCATGGAGAACGTGTGCATATAAAAATTAGCAATATACAGTTGTATGCGAAGTACCATACTCAAGTCAATAATACAAATACAGCTACTAGCTTCTGTTCCACAATTTCTAACATTTGTCTGAACAACATGTCCAAATATTTCTGGAATATTGCACAGAAGGATACTATTCTCGGGGTAAATACTGTGAAGGAAACAAAACAACAGGCGATTTCTATCAGAAGACACAATGGAACAAATTGTATAGAAAACCGGCTAATACAGATACAGTTATACACTCTGATAGTGTATTACATATATAAAACGGACAACATGAAAGAATAGCTTGAAAAATCTCTTTTTGGAACCTAAAAAACGAGAAAGAAATACACTAAACAATCAATTCCAGATCAACGTCAAGGTCAACGAATGGGTGATTATTGTTTGTAAAAAATTTTGTCTCCAATGAGGTTATATAAATTCTGAATCTCAAAAGCTCACTTCTAAAAAGAATTCCATGAACATTATATATGTACTTTGGTGTTTGTGTATGTATATGTGTGTCGATTTTCCTGAAGCTCAATCCAACAAAGTTATTTTTGAAAGATTTAGTTTGCAAGAAACTACATTAATCAAGAAGAATATGGCAAAAACATCTGCAAATGTACAGTCTAATTACAATAAAGTTCTACACTAGTTGGTATGAACCGTAGAAAGCCTATCAAGTTAAAAACAAGTGTATCCTTCTCGTTAGGTTTTATATCAGATGGTGCATTACAGAATAGCTTGTATTCGTGGTAGCAGTAGCAATAATAGTGAACATATCAATTTTTCACAATAATCACAGAAGATAAACAGACTAAGAGCCATTTTCTGGTTAATTTGCTTTACATTCTCCATATCCAGCATAAAGGAGAACACTGAATGCGAACCAAACGAATCAGCAAATCCCGTAAAAATTTGCTCAACATCAACAACAGCGTAACAAATCAAACCAGAAAGTTTGGTTCACATTTCTAACTTAGCTTTACACCGGAAAAAAAGCCTTTTTAAAAGCTTTAATCTTCTATAAAACTCTCCCTACATTCTACACTAATAAAATTGTTTAAAATTAACTAAAAACAATTTCGAAGTACTTTATAAGTGCCTAATCTTCAAAATTTCGTTGATTGTAATTTTCAAAAAATACGACACTTGCTTTGTCAGTTAGCTCTCCACTGAATTTGATTCACTGCTTGAATATTTCATGATCTTGAACTACGTCCAATGATTTTGATTCCTTCCAGCAGAACAAGTACGTATCCTTCAACTGCTTTCTTGACGAGACTTCACGATCTTCAAGACGTTACATAGCCCGTGGATTAAATTCTGTAATATCGTTGCTTCCATAACAGGTACTGCAGACACAAATATCGTGTTCCTTGCTGGTGATAGATTTCCGTTTTCCAAGATATGAAACTACGGAAGGTGTTTTAGGCATACTTGTGAAGTATTGAAAGTACAGGCGCTTCTTCAGTTTCTTCCAGACAAAAGATTTTTAGTAACGTCAGGAAAATGTTCTACACTTTAGGTTTGTTACAAATTTCCTTCGATTTTATAACATAACAGTCAATAATAATTGTAAATCGGATGATGCGAGGAGACTTAGAAATAATATGCGCGAACATTGTTTGAGCAGGAGCAAATACAATTCTCTAGAAATTGTACGGTCTATAATCGGCTGTCATAAATTTATTTCTCACAAATTTAGTTTAAGAAGTGGCACTCTCATTCGTCAGATCATACGTATAAAAATTCTTCGTTCTTCTTCCTCATTTTCAACTTGCTCAATGAATTTCTACACAGTGGCAGGTAGCAATTCCTTCTCACAAAGTCAAAAACAATTTTTCTTCAATAACTTGCTGCATTACGGACATACTTCCTGCAGCTTCTCCTCTTTGGCGTAAAGAGGCAAAAACATAAAACAAGAAAAAGCCACCAAGAAAATATCTGCAGTGATGATTTAGTAGCAATAGTGGTGTAGTTGTAGTACAGAGTAGCAGTATTGTTGTAGAGGGGACTGGTGTTTTTGGCGTAAACATACTGCAGAATAAAGTAGCGCTTAAGGGTAGTTGTAACAGTCCAAGAGTCACCCAAGTTTCAGTGACCAGTCATCAGAAATCCTCATCATCCATTCGACATCCGGAGCCAGAGCCAACGTTGGAATGCAGACTATCGTATTCCATAACCAGTCGTTTGATATGCGATAATTTTTCATGCATATGGGCAAACCTCGCCCGTGCGTCTACATACTTCTTACTACCCTTGTTATAATTGTATTCGTTTATTATCTGATTCCTCACAACCTAAAAAACACCAAAATCAATTAGTAATTTTACACATACATACAAACATTTTTCTTTCAACCATTTGCTTTCTTTCAGAAATATTTGCTCCGGTTCGAATGCTACTAAGCCATGTCGATGAATCTATGCCACCATATATACAAAAATACTTTTATAGAATTGAGTAGATTGATCCCCAGTAAAACAAAACAGAATAAGAGAAATTAAATAAAACATTAAATCCATACATGGTATTTGCACAGACTTTAAAGGAGCATAAAACTTAAACAGAATAATTAATTATTTATAATTAATTTTAAGTGAGTACAGAAAATAGGTAATACCTGATATCCCTCTGACCCCTTTTCCTCTTTTTGCAGTCTTTCTTGAAGCTGAGCAAACCTTTTCGAGACTTTGTCTATCACAAAATGCAGATCACGGTATTCCTTATACTCGGCATTAAAGTCGGCTTTGTATCGATTTCTCTGCTCCAGAGTTCGGATGGTTGTGTAATCACTGTACATATATAAAAATATTCTTTCTAGTTTACTCTGGTCGGATCATAACTCGAGATAAAATTATCACAACTAATTTAAAAGACTATAAGAGGCAATCACAGCTAAACATAGATGGGCAAAATGCATGTGAATAACAATCTTTTCGAAAATGTCACACAAGGATATTTACACTAAGACTTGTTTTTAGAATCGTTATTATTTAACGATTATCACAGGTAACTGCTACAAGCCAGTTTTGTTTTTTTTCTCCGGACATTGTTAGGGATTGGGGATTTAGTTTTTTTTTACTTTTTTATCTGTATATGCATGCTTACATGAATTTCCGAAAATTATTTCACAGTTTCTTAAAGAAACGGTATGGTACTAATAGAGAGTAAAAAACAAGTCGGGTGAAAATAACAAGAAAATAAGAGTATATATTCGGCTTACAGAAGATGGGAAGGATTTTCTGATTTAGGCCGATCACAATCACGTTCCGTTGCTCTATCTTTCTCCTTTTCCCGGTCTCGATCTCCGCGATTCTTTTCCTTGACTTTGTCTCTAGACGAACTATTCCCATGACCACGACTGTTACCACGGGTTTCACTTAAAGTGTCTTTGTCTTTCACATCTTTGTCTACCAGTGAGTCCTTTGGTTGTTCAAGTTTGGGAATTTTCCTACTATGCTGCTGTATTGGCGGCTGCAATGGGGGTGGGGGAGCCTGTTGATGCTGCTGAAGTGATTGCAATGATTCAATTTGACTATCAGGACTGGGTTGTGGAGTATGAAAGCCATTCGTAGTCCCACTGTTTGTCGTTGAAGTAACACGGTTACATCCACTAACATTATTATTGACAGCAATTCCGTCGAAGTCACGTTCACGTTCTCGTTTGTTGGGTATACTATTCGAATTAACACCATTAACATTACCACTACTACTATTCACAACTAAATCAGAATTCGTATTTCCGTAAGACGCGGACGATGTTGAAGAGGAGAAAACAGTTGATTTCGATCCACCATGATTAAGATTATTGACACTTGCATTTATACTAGATGATTGGGGATGGATACCACTGCCACTACAACTACTACTGCTGCTTCCATTACCACTATCCACTGAGTCATTGTCTTCCAGATCGGGTAATTTCGGGTCCAGTCCATAACCATTGTCTTGCACAGTATTATGATGAGGTTGATTTGAAGAGTAATTTGGTTGAGTTCCGTGATGTCCGTTTCGACCCGACCAGGAATTATTATTTGAGGAAGAGTACGTATCATCCCCAAAATCCTTCCCCTGCGAGTTGTGATTGTTTGTTTGATGATGGTACGCGGTATTATTAGTGCTATGATTGTTGGTACTGTTGTACGGCGGTGAGTGATGGTCTTTTGAATTCCTGGGACTTTTGTGGTTATTGTGAGGGGCCAGCCCATTCGCGGAAGGACTCCATCGTTCTTGATTATTATAACCATTGCCCATGTTATTATGACTATTTCCATTTCGCTGCTGATGAGGTGAAGACTGTTGCTGCTGTTGGGAAACCTCTTTGTTGCTATTCGGACTATCTCTACTGTCTATTCGGACATTATTGGCACTGTTGCTGCTACTTCCACTGCTACAATTGGGTCGCTTGAAATGAGAAACTCTCTGTTTCTTAGTTGGAATGTTATCATTATTTTGACCATTTCCAGAACTGAAGTCTCCTCCCGACCCTCCTCGGCCTTTAATATTTCCATCGAAGTCATTTGGTCTTTTCACCCCCTGTGATTGTTGCAAGGGCTGTCCGGGTAATGGGGCTGTACCACTGGTAGCATTATGGCTTGAGTAATTGGAAGATGACTTATTGGCTGATCCATACGGACTATGATGATTGATTGATGAGTAACCACTCGAACTTAAGCTGTAAGAAGTTGGTGAGTGGCCTGAGCCAGAGGTGGTGCTGCGAGGAGAAGAACTACTCCCACTTGTTCCACTCCCCACGCTGCAGTCACTTCCTGGTGGTGTCAGGTTCTGTGGCTTTCGCCTGCAAAGTGCAAATACGGAATCAGTCAGTCATCATATAAGAAGTTTACACTAATACTAATACTACTCTAATACTCTCTTTTCCTTAGGAAAAATCAACGCTTCATAATTTTTGATTCGTTGCTTCGTATTTTAAAATATTTAAACATTTGAGACAAAAGAAAATGCTAATCATCTCTAAACTCAAAGACAATTTGACTTCATTGAAATTTCTCACAAGGTTAGTTTCACTGATTAGCGACCACAGGTACGCAGTCAGAGTTGTACGCATACATTCAATTGCAGGGTTGATTTACAGCGGTCGGATTATGTACACTTTTAACATATAATAAAAAATCTAACCCTGATTCATTAAAGGATTTTCGACCACTTTTAATTTTTTGTCACTCTGCAAAATAATATTGTATAAAAAGGAAGAGATCAATGTTTCTGCTCGTAAGGTAGCCTCTCTCCTTTGATTCAACATATCGTAACGAATGTGACGTGACAGTTCAAGACCATTCCAAAACTAACTTAAAAAATCTAAAACTACAGTATCAGACATATAATAGACACCTTTTCATGATTTGCCTTTCTTCCTCTGTATAAAAAGGCCAGTCCTCATGAACATCATTCCAAATGCCACGGCTCAGGTTGTACACGTTGTCTTTCAGTTGGGAAACTTGCTGGAGAGTCATCATTAGCATTTTCTTATCTTTATCTTTCATCCCATCTGTAACAAAAAAAGTCATCATATATTATCATTAATAGATTTGCGCCTATCAGGTCGTCGCAAGCAAATCAACAAACAAGGTTCGCGAAGGAAAAGAATGAGTATTACAACGAACAAAAATCCTTAAGAGTAAACCCGTCGTATGCTTCGAAAATATCGAAATCTTCCTCGTTCGTCGAAAGTAAAGTATTCAGATGCTGAATGCACTGCTATACATTTATAATACAATTATGTAGGCCGTCAACTGTCACTGTTATACAATGAAAATTACCACTTAAGTGTTACTAGACTCGACACACCCTAACAATAAGTTGCTCTGGGACCAAAAAATTGTTGCGAAACGATAAAATACTTACAAGCACACTAATTATTCTCCTTTTAATAATTCAGGTCTAAATATTATCTCAAAGAATTACACCAAGTTTTTTTTCAAATTTTCTTGTTCACTCAAAAATCTAAAATACCTGGCAATAATTAATTACACGATAAGTTAAAATATGCTGTGAGACCAGTTCTTATTATCGATTTTTGGCCTACGTAGGGGGTAACGGCATAAGCCAAAGCTTTCATATTGACTAGCTACTAAACACACCGCAGTTTTCAAAAATATGTGAAGATCGTAGTTATCACATTTGAAGTTTTCCCTTTGATTGAAATGAATAACACACTAATTAAAATTTGTTCATTCTTTTCCTTCACAATAAATTTCAATTACAAGTCCTTTCAAACTCCCTCAACCCGCAAGAGAGATTATTTTGCGTCGCAAAATTATCTTCACAATGCTTACTTTCTGTCAACAAAGGTAAAGGATCCTGCTCACATAACACTAGTCAATCTGAACATAGGCTCAAAGTATGCGGGGAAATACTACAGTCACACAAAATCAAAAGAACATACCTCTATATAATTTAGCTAGAATTTCAGGTTTCTTGAGGGGTTTCAGTGCGAGCATATGTATCAACCGTTCTCTGTAAATAATAGCAAAGACAGAAGCTGATTAAAATTTTAGTTAGACCAAATAATCTCAAATAGGTACAAAATTGGTATTACATGAAAACTTCCAAAATTCCAAACGATTCAAATCCTTCATTCAGCACACTTTTTTGGGTCGTTTATTTCAGAAATATTGAGCAAATTTCTTAGTTCATAACTTCGCAATAGTTAACTTTTGTTACTTTATACTATATTCAATATTTTTACTTATTTTGCAATTGTGTACATTCAAAAATGATAGAATCGCTACGTTTGGTTAGTTTAAACTCAATTTTAACTTTTGGAAGAATTCTGCAGTCCACAATTAAGTTTGACAAAATAATAATGTATACCGGAGTGGCCTTTTCTGAATGTCCAAATTGACACCACCGGCAGCAAGTTTGGACAGGGATCCATGAGAGTGGGAATTAAAACCAGTATTTTTATAATTTGGCGGATGATTATTATTTCCATAATGGTGGTTCCCACTATTAGAGTACCCATTAGAAAATTTGCTGTTGCTGCTATGGTTGCTGGTTAGAGAGGATTTCGAGTTTGTGTAATTAGAAGTTGGCGACGGTTCTCTTCGTTGAGGCAAGGGAATAGTACTTCCACCTATTTTCTTTTTCACTTTCCGACCATTTTCGGCACCAGGTTGTTTTATTTCTTTCGCACTGTAAAACACAACGCCAAAGTTACTATACTGACCATTCAATAGTTTACTGATCCCACGCATAATTCATAGTGTATACTGTAAAAAAAGACTGATCTAGCTTAAAATAATCATTACCAGTCTTGTTTTCTTTTGTCTTCAACAAAGCTAATTTTTTGTCTAGTTAAATCATACACATCGTCCTTTGCTTGGATTCGCATCTTATAGGGCAGCGTCCCCATCGACTCCAACGACCTATAATAAATAAGAGTAAGAAAAAAAATTAGTGAAACCATACGATTTTTTTCATACAAATATCATGCCAGGAAAAGCTCAGGGCCCAGTTATTGATGAGTAACATTTTCATTTCTAAATACGCATTCTCATTCACGACTGACATCCCTAGAAACCATCTATACATTGTGACAAATATGATTGAATTAACATAGTATTGTCAATGAGTGAGCACTACAATAGATGGTTTGCCTTTTGGAATAACGCTACTATAATACACAATTCGAGATGCTAGGAGTTATTAAAATACAATTATTAGCTTAAGAGTAATTACTACGTTGCCATGTTATCCACTGTTAACGTTCTTTTAACATTCATTCAAGGTGCACCAGAAGAGAACATGCCCCTTGTTTCTCAGCAGTCTCAGTACACATGATTTTCCATTTACTATCTAAAAATCTGATTGCATTACCTTCCCATAAATTAAAATTTCTCACTCAACAGCAGCATATACCTTTACATACTATAATTTTATGATTGAAACAATCCTGACTCCTCCCACTGTAGTAACCATATACTAAATATACGAACTCATACATACACACACTAACATAAAAGGCAGTGTGTATAATTTACAACCCTACCAAGGTGCACTGAAGATAGAAGGTATCACAGATCAATGCATGCATACGTGTCTCGCCTCGCATCATCTCAAACTTCCAATACCTTTTATCAAACTACACACCACCTCTGTGTTAAAGTCAAATAGCGTAAGAGAGATTATTACTAAATATATATGTTACAAGTACGACAAGCTTGATTAAATGCTTCATAACCTTTAGTACACAAACATGGACTGATATAATAAAGAAGAGAGGTGTGTACGCATACGAACAAAAACTGCATGTGTACGCTTGCAAATTATTTCTCATTAATTCCTACACGATTACATTCAAGACATGTTCATATTAAAACTACTCCTCCATCCTAATAAACTGCTGAATTCAATATAATATTTTCTCCTTTCCATATCCCTACTACCGTATTATTCGTACTGCTAATATATAGAATAACGACCAGCCCCTAAAAAACGAGGAATCTTTGCAAGTAGCATGACAATAATAAATTGACAATTACTAGGTAACCTTCTCATTCGACCCCTGATAGAAAATTATAGAACATTTTATTTACTACACATCCATATCAATTTCATAGAAAAAAAAATAGTGTAACAACATTTTGTTTTACCACTACTCGAATAAATCTTATACAATCATCCTGTAGCATCACTGCTAACAAACAACTCATGGATAATCAACAAATTTATGCAAAGTATAAATAAGATTCTATCTGAAATACTTTAACCCCACTGAAAGTAAATAACAAAATAAAAACGACAGCAATAACAACAACAAGCTCAACATTGCAAACCACAGCGTAATATAATATGTACGACACGTGCTGTACTGTAAGTAAACAAACTAGCCCACGTATACATGTAAACCGTCATTATCACCAATACCACATAAATATCGTAGAGTACCGAGTAAGTATGTATATATATACGTGAGTGCAAGAATACACAATAAATTACAAACCTCGAAAATCCGAGGTGAATAATATAATAATAATTTTTATGCTCAAGACAATGCAAACAATTCCGTTAGTTTGATATAAGCCCTTTTGAAATCATCCATAAATTATACTAAAATTTAGACCCTAGCTCATAATACTGACAGAAAATTATAACGGTTTCAATAACAACATCATATTATCAATTATGCATCACTCATCGTAGGGCTATAGATCCTTAAAAGTTTTTTTATCTTACACATTTGAATTTGTGCAGGCCATGCCAGACCAAAAAAAAAGAAAAATCTATAGCGTTACTAAATGACTTTCATGTAAATACATAGAATGTATCCACAAAAAAAGCAACATGTCATCCCTCAAGTCCTTGATATTTACCAATCTACTCCCTGATTAAATTTTAAAAACACTTTGACCTTTTACAAAATCACTACTTTTATCATTGTATTGTATTGTATACAATACAATGATATACCACTATACTACTTTTACCATACTATTTTTAGACAGATATTCATTAACAACTAAACTCATTCTGCAACTTTAATGTACTTTATTTATAATTGTCTCTAAAATTTCGCGCGATGAATCAGACGTAATAATGCAATTCCTGAAATGCATACACGGCATTTCAAATATTATGCATTTCCTAACAATAATTATTCTCCCTTGCGTACTAAAAATAATGATATGGATATCAAAAGTACTTACTAATTACAGTATTATTTGTATGCAAAGATAGAAAATTCATTTAATCCCAAGTTACATGTAACTTTTTATATCATCTCCATTTTAAATGACTTTGTTGACATTCTGTTTTTCCCTGTGAGCATTTTCTATGCAATCATATGACGTGTCATAAAGAACAGGAACTCTAAAGCTGGATTCAATAATAAATGTTTCTCTTAACTCTGAACAAATGAAATAATAAATTCGCTAGAAATCACAAATCACAACATAAGCTAAGTGAAAACATAATTTCCAAACTTTCCCATGTTTCAGGAGTAATAAGACCGACTAAACTGACTAGAATCTGCCACATGGGTTAACTCCCAATTGTGCTGCCATTGCATGACGCATTCTCTCCTCCTTAATACTTTTAAATGAAAATGTTATTTCAGGTTTTGGCATGAGTGTAGATAAATGGTTAATCTCACCTTGAGCCATTTTGCTGAATACACTCGAAACTTCCTTGAGGACCCTCGATATCTGCATTGGATGAAAGACTGAAGTCGAACGAGTGACCGTCACTGGTGTGTGACGATGGGATATGAATACGCTGCAAATAAATAATCAAAAATCAAAACATTAGCCAAATACGTCAACGAAAAATTCTGAAAGTGACAATTCTAGCACCACATGGGCTAGTATGGTTATTACTAATATCAACCCATCATGCTCATTTCAACGCGATCATCCTATGTGCCAACCCATATAGCTTTCAAGAGTAAATTATGACAATTTAAGTGTCACATTATTACTTCAAATAAAATAATGAACCAAATTACACTTTACATGCCAGACTGATCTTCAGTCTATGTATCAAGTAGTAATACATGAGAAAAAACAAGTGTGACCAATCGGTAAATGCAATTTTCTCAAAAAGACCGAAGTAAATCACATCTAACTCTTTAAATTCATTAAAAGCCCTTTCAGCAATTCTTGGGGAGAAAGTTGAGACAGTGTACTTCAAGAGAGACTCTAGAAAATATATACAATAAGGACAAAAATTGAGAAAAAAATTTATATAACTTTCTAATGACTTCTACATTCTAATACGCTGAAATGCATACCAACTTGGTATTGCAATGCATCCACTTGTCAATCACTTAATCTTCTGTAAAATGGGGCCACCACAGCTTAAAATCAATTTCAATTTTTCGCAAAATTAGCATGCAATTTCATTACATTTTTTTCCAAAACCATTAACAGCGCAGCTATACTTGATGAGTGTACATAATAATTCGTAATTATTGTAGAAGAGTATATGTGCTCGCTTCTCATACATCATACATTCCTACACAATGTCTTGTTTATGGTCTAGCGTCCAATTAAATAAACCGGCGTTCGCTTCTCAAGCTTCCAGGAAAACCTAAACTTACAGCGTGTGACCGCGATAAATTACAATATGAGTTGGAATTTATTTCACACTTATACTGTGCAAACAATATAAGGTCCTTTCAATGCTCATTTTATCTTATTGTAGACATTGTAACATGGGGCGAGGTATCAAATTGTATACTAAACATACAAGAAAAGAATGAATTCATGGATTTTAGAAAACGTGGTCTCTCTTAAATGCACACACAGATGCTACATACGTACACGCTTGCAAGGCATGGATTTTTACGCTCCACAGAACATCAGGAAAGGTTGAGTTTCCTCATTCCTGGATAAAAAGCTCTTGTCCATTGTTTTTCCCGTGTAAAGAAGGACTATGTATGTGATCCATAAGTAAAGCATAAAAATTTCCTCACGAGCAACACTGATAGTAGTAGCATTAAGAGGCTACGTAGATGTTGTATACGTGCATATGTTGACACGATAAATTTCCCCCAAGCATACAGTAAAGGAAAACATATTTTTTGAGAAAAACATACTAACAACAAGTTGAGCACATTCTAATCCCCTTTTAATAAATTAGCTAATGTATATACATACAATAATACAAATGCAAATGAAAAGAAACATAACTCTTTGTGTGACAAAGTCAAGCAATAAGCTGAATGTCCATCAACTTTCGCTGGTCACTTTAAAAAAATTAACTATTTTGTCCTTCAACTTATCCACTTCACTAAAAATACATACATAAACACACTCCACACCTGTAGAAATAAATGACACACATCCACATGATCAAGTACTTACTCATTAAGGGAAAACAAAAAACAAACCAACGAAAGACATTACTAGACAACTTTTAGTGCCTATATACTCACGCCTAGAATAATATAGTGAATACCATTGAAAAATCAAGCAAACGTTTTTATGTTACTACCAGGTATAGTCCGGTAAATATACGTAAATACTGTAAAACCACTAATGCTTTAATTTTAGTCCTTTCTTTCCATATGTTTTCTGGCCACACACAAAAAAAAACTTCCTTACTGACAGGCAAAATTCTAGAGAGAACCAAAAACATATGCATCTCCAATAGAAAAAATACTCAAGAAGACGCTTGAACTCAAGCTCAAAAAATTGATTCCGAACAAAAATATTCGTTCTAGTGGCTTTCATCCCTTTTTTGGTAAATCTATTTCTCAATTTAAAGCATACAACCAACCATACAATGACGATGATATTCCTGCCAACAGAATATCTTCATTCAAGATATTTTTATACCTGCAATCCAAACTATTATGACGATGTCTAAATTATGGATATCAACACCTCTCCCACAGTTGTTAACATCATTCAGGGCATTTTCATTCCGTTCTCCTGACATCTTTCCATATTTAAGCATTTCGAGTGGGCTCATATAATAATCATAACCATATTGACAGGAAATTAAATTTTATTTAACCTTTTAACAACATCCATCTATATCCAAGCAAATGGTGCTTTTACAGTAGCCTGTTTTCGTATATGTACACAAACACACATATACACTTTACAATTATTATTACCAGCGCAAATACGTTAACTTTCCCCTCGCAATTGAAATCCTTAAATCCTCTACGTGTTATAAAAATATTTGTCCCGATATCCACGCAATAATAATTAACACTAAATATCCTGGTTATGATGTACGCATACATGCGTACAGAGCATACTTGACCTAAAATTCTTCTTCATGAAGACTGAAGACTGTGAAGACTTCATACAAATACAAATCCTAGCATGACAGTTATAAAGTAAAGAACAAAAGTTGGCTATACGAAAGAATTAAAAATTAGCTACTTTAAACATAGCTGTGATGTTTTTAGAGACATAGTCCTCATTCTTGAACAATTTTTAGACCAAAATCAATGACATACTACTTCTCAAGAAGAAACATTCATACGACGTTTGCATCATATCATAAGACGGAAATACACAGGCAGACACCTGCTACCTAGAGTACCTTCACTGCGCCAATATACTTCTTGACTTGGGATCATTGCAGTTTAGGTGCATAGAAATAACTAAACAATGTCCACTACCAGCACTTACACTACTCACATTGAAAATGATACTTAGGATGATAGCCAATCTTTCAAACTGTTCCTCATTCCATCACAAACCTCATTTTCCTATATACGACGTGTCTTCATAACGTTACTTGACACTGCATGCTTGACATACCTAACTTAATAGTTGCGCTACTACAGCTGTTATATACTACAGTCAATGACTATATACCTACTATCCTTTGCACGACAATGTCATGTGTTACAACCATACATTATTTTACTATGTACTATGTAGTAGTAGTGGTAATACAACAACACTGCACTCACATCCAAATATTTTGCATTCCTGTTATTAGGCTACTCATCCCGAAAAGCAAAAGACTTCCAAAAAGATAGTTCAATGTTCTACTATGTACTTAATGTATGAGCTGAGTGAGTACTACTCGTGTTACCTCACTACATAGTAATGTATATATTTTATATTCCATTATGATGATGGCACATTTTAAAATACAAATGTAGATATATTTTGGCATCCATCAATAATTATTATTGTATAGGTACTACCATTTACTACACACATTGACGTCCACAGATATCCCAAATAAATAACACAAGGAGTGGCCAGTCTACAGAGAGATATTTTCAAAATTTGTTTTTTACAACAAGACAAGTTGAAGCCTAAGCAGTCAGTTATAAGTGAGGACAGACATATGCTGATGGTGCAGCAGTAAAATCATAGCTTGTGAGATTTGAGATTGACGTTTTGTCAAACCTTAGAGTTTTCGGCCATTACAGTGTAATAGATGCTTATTCTTACTCATATATATATATATGTATCTTTATACCGTAATGATGTACATTATTCTTATAGCTCTCTTTCCATGTATGTAAACCCAGGGTTATTATTGTCCTTGTAAGTTCGTACACGCGTAGGATAAAATATTATAATGCAGTTCGTACGAAAAAAAAGTCATATATAGAGAGAGACGACTCGAGAGTTATTATTATGAAGAAAAACTGAAGGGTTCCGACATAGTAGACACCGACTACATCAACATATATATGCAGATGATCATGACGAATGAGAAGGAAAACTTTGAATGAATGAAACTCATGTCATACGGGGCAATTGTATTTAGCTTCTAGCAACATGTTTGAGGCAAACGACCGACTCTTCTGTACGAATACGATGATGTACCAACATGTTACGTACGCACATCTATAACTGCATACAGTTTCAAACGTAAACCTAACGGAAGAGCAAATGGCATGAATTGTAAAAAAGCTCAACTCATCATGTATCGTAACTCATACTTCTTACATTTAAATTCATACTACATCAAATCGACTCAATTTTTCCTACTCAGCCGCTCCTTCGCAAACTCTTTACAACACACACAATACAGCAGCATCATCTGCTACTTTACTACAAATATACTTCTTACTTCCTTTGCTTCCCGTGTGCTTCACCAAAAAAGTAGCAAGAAGTAATAAGTCCCACTTTTACACTATTCTACTGACTTCTTTGCAGCTAATCCAAGCCAATATTTGCTTTATGCTACCTACTATTTAGCCAGAGTGAGGAATCACAGCAAACAATCAACTTGAAGGCAGTCATGTTTACTAAAGCAATGCTGCTACTCAATCTATCTCTTCAATCACAAATCCAAACAGAAGTCCCAATATTATAATATCCCCTACCAATTACAATTATGCTCACAAAAAGTTGCTAGCTATATGAAGGGTCTAAAATAAACTTGCTACGCAAACATTTACGTGACCATACGAGGAACCACAAAACTATATTCTGAAGCCTGAGTAACCGGCATTTCCTGAAACGCTTCCCTTTCCACATGTCGACATTTAGGCACAAGCCCCGTCCGCCACGCACTCGCATGCAATGACAATCAGTGAATCCACCATCCGCGTACATATACACAGATAAATACACATTCTTCAGCACGCTGACGTGTAGATACAGGAAACCAAAGATAATTTCTGTAGATTTATAATATTGCATTCAAATTAGGCACGTCCTGTAATTAAGCAACTGCCTCTATCAAAAACATTATTTACTCCACATAAATACTGACACAACTCAACAAAGAAATGTCTATATAATATACTCCAGGGTTCAAAACCACCCTAACCGCATGAATTTAATTTCTTCCAGAGCAGCCGCGGCAGCAGGATATTATAACCAACTGTATTCTAAACATAGGATGTAGACTCAAGCAGATTTTCCATATGTAAAGAAGTGCCTCACACTTACTACTACTGCAGATTCTAATAAATCTATTCCTGACACTTCCGAATTAGTAAGTGTTTGTGGATACCATACGATAATTTTTTTCCATCTGATGAATAGAATCAGTTCAAACCAATGACGGTACTCTTACTATACTGAGATAATACATTTTATTATTCCATTCAATTACCATTCCATTCATATGCAAACTGGTCGTTACCCTATTTTCTCTCTCCCATACTCTATGTACTTCTGCTCATTTTCATCGCACAAATGTCATCCCCCTCCGCCATCCACCAGGAACAAAGGAATTGCAAGCATATTGACACCTGTCTTTCAATCATAATACATTTCTACAAAAGTCTTGACATTAGGAGAAAGAAATCTTTCAAATTCCACCTACAACTTACAAAAGAAAAGTCCTACTTTAATAATCCTAGGCTATATGCAATACAATATAGGCTATACAATAATTCAATCATAGTAACTCCATAAAAGTTAATACTTGCTGCGTGCAACACCCTTTGCGCATTTTATAATAAAAATGTTTTCTTTTGCTCTCTACACATTAAAGTTACATTACCGATTTCCATCTCAGCAGGGTGGATAAAAAGCGACGCGGAGAGTCATTTGACAACTTTTCTCTTCTTTGGGGGAGGACGCATACTTGAAGACTTACGTGATACTCTCTCGAGTTTAACAGATCAAAGACGATCGTAAACAATTTTAATTGTAATTCAATCTACTTGAATTTGAATCCAGGTCTACTTCCCAAAAAATCAACCTGTACATGTGTTTGTGATACACACTGTATGTATCCATAGGTTTTCCCTCATCCTTTGCTACAGAGACTCAATAGCGTGAAATCAAGACTGGGATTTTCTCAAGCATATTTACAAACACCCTGAAACTTTGTACTATCACGAGAAGTAAACTTTTTTTTCACAGAAAGCAAGTCTTAAATGTCCATTTTATGTAGCATATAATCACTCGGCTTGCTCATGATAGAAATTCTATATTAAGAGGATTGTAGCAAAAGTAGTAGTTACACTCTTGTAGCATGAGAACAAAAGCTCTACTAGTACTTTTAACACTCCCCCAGGTATATTCCTACATGTTTGCGAACCTTTCTCAAGACCAAGGTATTGAATTTCAATTGCATAAAAGATCAAGTTATTTGTTTCCTCCTCTCACGTTACAAATGCTCCTGCTAAAGCTATACATTATCTACACTCCTACATACGTCTAAAATAATTATCTGTCGATGAAATACCGCAAAAAGGTAAGAACGTATAAGTACATGATGATTGAACTCATGTCATCTTGATTATCATCCTACATGACTAAATAATCCTCTATAACAATCTATTTGAGCTAAAATGTGTATCCATGTCGGAAGATACGTAAGAGAGTGTAATATGTGTATGCATAGTAACTAAGTGAAAGTGAACACTGATCTCGTTCTTTAATTTTATTGTTATAACTTTTGGTGCATATATCGGAACCCTTTCTTATGCTCAAACTACTCCTCACACCACACATCACATACCGCTCTTCATCTTCTTTCTTCTCATTTAAGTCGATTCGATCGTTCAGACAGAAAATGATAATACGTGAGATTACGTCTATATATCTCTTCCACTTCTTATTACGGAGTGAGATTCTACCATTCTACGTATATAGGCAGAAATACAGAAAGGTATGAGCGCTGACTGAGCATTTCCATCTCATCCACCAATTCCCAATAAGTAGCACCTGGTTAAACGTCCCATAGTAAATTCAAGAGGACGTGAATCTAATGGTGAGCACGAGAAGGCAATTTATACAGTAGTAACAATAATAATAATAACTGCACAACAAAACCAAGCTCCTACCTTTTTCTTCCATATGCCTACCACCACTCCGCCATTAACAAAAATCCATATAAGATTCGTACATACATATAAATTTGAGTGGTAGACTGCGAGTCATACGTATCTCCCTGTGTTAACCATTTTGCTCAGGATAGTCAAACACATAGCCTATATACACATTGCTAAAAGCTCCAAATTTTAACGTTTAGTTACAATAGACTTATGTATACACCTAGACGTTTTATACATGAATTGTGCCAGGATTTTCGTGCGAGACAGAGATAGTCTGGGTTAACGTAAAACTATATAGGAATATACATACATAATATAAGAATGATAGAATGAAGGTATGCAAGATGACGACGACGATGGTACGACATAAGAAATATTATCGAGTCAGCGAGAGAGATAGAAAGAGAGAGAGAGAGAGAGAGAGAGAGAGAGAGAGACTGTCGAGGAGCAGCTTTCTATTTTTCGCGATAAAATTCCTCAGTTCACACTCTTAATTCTCACACATATGTGGACTCCTACAAGTAACCTAATGATGAAAATGCATGCAAGACGAACTCAGTCTCTCTCTATATAACACAGCATATATAGTAAAATGCATAGGAATTGTTTTAATTTTTTCCTACCACTATTCTCTACTCATCCAAAGATATAGCCACAGGTACTGAAAGTCAACTCATTATTACATTTGACTCATTCATCCATCAACTACTACCAACTATTAGCAATTACCAAACTCTATTTAAAATACATTCATACACATATACTCACTCACAGTCACAAATTTTCATCACAAATTACATCGCAGTCCTGTACATTTGCATCGATACTCTGTAGCTGTATACATGCGTGTAAATGAATATAACAGAAAACTATTAGGGTAGAACATACACATACACTACATATTATAGTATGTACACATACATTATGCATGTATATGCGTACACTAAAACGCCTCCAGTCACGTCCTCTTAAAGTATATACATATATAGGGACACAGAATAATATAAAAGGACAGAGACAGACACTGCTGAATCAGCAGTGCTGATGCAGACAAGCATGATCCGAACGTCTACCGCAAAAGGATTGAAAAAAAAACTCTGTACACAACTGTTCTAAATCAAGTGAACATTTACCTACACGGAGAGACTACCGTTCCATTGTGTGAAACTCATTGAGTATTTATCCATACCATTCTACAGTTAAATATTACTAACCTATATAGCGTTCACTAAAAAATAGAACCAGGTGTCATCACGTATTTAGTATTTGCTATTTTTACCCCTTCTTCTCCTCCTTCACAGTTATAACTCAGAGGCAAGTACAACCTGATATAGACGGATATTATCAAATTACTCAGCGAACAATAAAATCATCAGTCAATAAGTCAGAACAAGCACATAAGAAAGACAGTTAAATTAGAAATTCCAGTCCTACAATCTCCCTTCTCAAAAAGTCTCTCTTATTCCACTCTCTTCTACTTAAATAGTAAACCACTTTTTCCATCATTTTCTTTAACAAAAAGACCATTTTCGCAATAAGAAACTCTTCCCCATCCTTTCAATTCTTATTCAGCTGAATTAAAAGCGAATAAATTAAGCTCAAATCCCTCAATATCATACTAACATGATGAAGACATGTGGATAAATAATACCATATCTTCCACATATGTACATGCACCTACGGGTAATTATCCAAAAGTACCATTATTATCCCCATTGCCAGTAAACACTACTATAATATGCATACATTACACATAATATATAATACATGTATCTTAAAAATAATTCCCCAATAATCCAACAAGATTGAAGACTATGGAGCTTTACGCCTGCAGTCATTTCACTACATAATGTGACAGCTATCAGTATCTACCTAGAAACACTTCTACGCCAGAAAAGAAACAAAATATGTACATGTCCCGTCTCTTGTAATAAAATCGGCACATTGACACATCTATGCTCTATGCATACCTGGAAACTCTGCAGAAAACACGTACAAAAGAATACACAGTCTCACTTTCCTTATAGCAGCCAGGAGACATAGATACAGAAAGCAGAGAATTATTACTAATGAGGAACAAGACAGTCATAGAAGTATCTAATCAAAATGTTTTTACCTACAATATTACTCTCCTCATTTTTCACTAATGACCCTGATTATTTCAATGAGCTATAATGCCTATAATATACTCATGAACATATATCCACAATTGCACAAACAAGCATACGTCTCCCTCTCTCAGTATCCAAATCCGGGTACAAATTAAAAACAACTTTTATGAATACCAAATAACATCCAAACACTTTATCACTAGGGTTATATAAGTAGGTGTATATCCAGACAAATTAGTTTCATTACATTCAAAGACAGAACTCTTGTACAAATACCAGAAGTATGAAACTATACATGCGTGTATTTATATAGATAGTTAAAACCTAGAAGATTAAATTGTAATTATTATATTTATTTACCAATAGTCAAGTTTCCAGCAACCTCATTTTAACAGGAAGGCAGATAGAAAGATTATGTAGAAATTTATGCATATCCATAATAACCCATTACGATACCTATTCCAACTTCAAATTTACTTGCGTCTACTATTCTTGTCCAATTAACCCTTGAGACTACACCTAAAGGTTTACTTAATTATTGTCCAGACGACTTTTCCAAAGATCCAGTTTTGAAAGTGAAGTTCATCGTAATAATTATTTGTCATGTAATGGAAATGCATTTGCATATTTCCCTTCAACTCACATACTCAATTTATTGGAAAAGAGCAGTAGGACAGGAAAAACTGCAGGATGAAATTGCTTCCACTAATAAAAATCAAAAATCACATTAACCCCATGCTGATACATGCCCAAAATATTTTTTTCCCATTATAAAAAATTGAAGGGCATCAACTATATATTCACTCCACAATTAACTCCCCAGAGTATTTTTCAGAGTTGAAGTACAAAGCCTTCTATGTATATGCATCCTCACAATATAAAGCGAGCTTCACAAATCACTTCCTTTCCAAATACTATAGCAATAAACATTTTATAATCATATATTATTCATAGGTGGATAGTTAAAAAGCCACTATAGAGACAGTGCCATCACCAATAAAAAAAACTCAGGAAATGATATAAGGTAATTTCAAGTCAATTTTCTAATAATTTTATTTATAATAATTTATTATTACTTCAGGTGTTTCATGATATTTTCAACTAATCTGATGATGGTTGAAAACAAAGAAAAATGACGAATAAAATAATAATATTATAGCTAAAAGTAATAACATAGTTGATGGTTCATTTTTTCCAGACAAAAGCCCATGCTCCAAGAAACACCTATGATTGTATCATTTTACGTGATAATAATGGTACTAAATAACGTGAGACTCTCGTGCTACTCCTTTCAATAATTCAGGGTTTACAAAGGAACGAAAAGCACATAAACTGTAGAAAAAAATCTCATCCGCGACCCTGTACAGATACTAATCATCTTTCATCTTTTTCTAAAAATATAAAGCCTTTTTATTAAGAACTCTGCAGTACAAATAACATATGTACATACACAGTAATATCCTTACAAAAGTTAAACACCTTTGGCGTTCCAACAACTCCGAGTGAGTATATAGTAATAACAAAAGGTAATTTCAACACGCCTTTTTTAATTCACAAAAGTGCAGAAAAGATTGACGGGGTTGTTGAACAAAGCCTTAAGTTTAAATAACTTGCACCCTAATTTCCAATAGCAAAAAGGTTTGGAAGAATAAATTAATTATAACTTCAAGCTCACGTACGCACATTTAACTTCCAACAATAATTATAATTGGTATATACAAATAACACGCCTCTCATGACATTATAACTCCTTCGATTATAATTACCAATGCAATGCAAGTCAAAACAAACTGCATAATTTATTGCAATTATTATGTTTCTTTCAATGTTATATGCAGATAGACTATATTATACTCTTGAGAATGCAACTACTTAAATGCAATAAAACTTTTAAAAAATAGGGAGGTAAAAGGCAACGATATTCTTGCATCCCTATATGCACGAGTTCTCAATGACTCACCTAGATGGATAGTGTATTATACAAATTTTTAAATGATTTAATCATGACCATCTTATGTGTAGACGACTCTGCCCATTTGGCATTGACAACAAAATCCTATGATGAGGTTATAAAGAACTGGAAATCAAGGCGAAAAAATCAATTATATTATATGACGATATTCTTATATGTTGTTCTTATGCTAAATTATTAACTTCTAATCCAGCAACTTCCTATAGCACGAATAAAAATCTTCCTAATTGTCCTCAAATGGATACTATTTAATTGTTTTTCATTTTGCTTCGATGTATATACTTAAAAAAATACGTACTTATACTGAAGACACATAAAAATCCACAGGATTTAGTCTCATAAGAAGGATCCCAGAGGTAATTATAGAGACCAGGAGTTAAATAGATACATATATTTCTATGCAGTTTTCAGTAGAAATAATATTGAAACAATTCAATTTCCAGGGACACCATTTAATTATTACTGGAGCTACAAACAAGAGAAGTAAGTAGAAAATTTGACAGCTGTAAAACATACAACAGGCAGATTAGATGTAAAGAATTTGACCCACACATTTATACACAGCACATACCATACCAAAAGTATGTATGAAAAATACAAGCCGTAAAATCCATCATGCATGATGCACTCATCTATTTCGCCAATCATTAAACCAGAACCATCACACATTCTTCCGAGCGATTCAAAAGTTACTGTAGTGCAAACGTACCGTGCAATCACTGCAAACAAATACGTATCGACAAGTAAGTAGTCCCTAGGACAAAAAATATATATTCCCCCATTTTAACGATCATGACCAGAGCGTTTTAACCTTAACAGAAAAAAGCAAATTTCACTTCTTGGAAACTTTCAATTTTTGCTTATGAAGTAGGAGCATGTGTGTACATAAATACATACATGTATCTGACTTAAAGGACAATCTTAACTACAACTATTTGAAAAGCCATGCCCAAAAAAATACAGGAGAGAATTAATTAAACATACATATATCCTGATCGTGCTCCTTTAAACACAGTCTAATTTTCCTTGGAAAAGTAAATAATGCAAAAGCTTATTATTCCCACATCCACATCCTTTTACATACTCTTTCTTGAAACAGTTTTAAAAATACATTGACAAATTGCCTTTTGACGAATGATTTCACAGACCCACAAACATTATTGCAAAAAACATTTCTACAATGCTCAATTTCCAAGCCAGATTTCAACAGATACTAAATTTGAGCAATCTAACATTGCACAATGGATCGGTAAAGAATAAAGGCCTGTCAGGACTCTAACGCGATGGTACATTGAATTATAGAATACGAGGATTAAATCCGCATGTTCATTTGAAATGTAAATTAATCAAGTGCGTGAATAATCAAAGGAGATGAACAGAGGGGAAATAAAAACAAAGATTTATATAAGGAGAGAATCGCAAGGCTAATAAGAGAATATATTAAGTAGCAGACGAAATGAGTGGCAGGCAGGATATGGATGGATAAAAAAATGGAAATGGCATGAATTCAAGCGAAAAATATGAGGCCGGGTTCAGTTGAAAGAATAGGAAATATCCTAAAATCCACTACTTATGCACTACAACCATCCAATTCTATCCATCTACATCATCATCATCTTCATCATCATCAAAATGCAAATATTATCATTACAACTGCCCGTGTATGCAGATTTCCTTTCAGATTTATCAACCTGGGGCAAATGAACTGTAAAGTCAAGTTGGTAGAGTCATTAATAATCTGCATAGGAAAACCTTAAGTCAGATTTCACAAACTTGTATATAATATATATATACCAACTCACAAGAAGAGCAATGTAAGTACAGGAGATAGTTAAACGAATCATACTCAAACGCGATTATTTTATTTTTCCCATGCTTCTTCTCCTTCTCACTCTTATGTAATTCATATATGCATATAACCTCACAATGTTTGAACCAATACGATTTTTTCCACTACCATCACATAAGCAAGCCGTCATTTTAGTACATGATAATTTGACCAACTAACTACCCGAATGATGTGCACATGTTCGTAGTCCAAAGATTATCCAGAATCTTTTCATTACATATATCTTACTACCTTCCAGGCAATACGAGCTTTCATAGATCCACATAACAATTTATTACTTTAAACTACATACGTACCAAATCCCTGCTCACGCAATCAATGCCAAATTTGCATCACCACAACATCAAAAGAAATGTGCGCTTCTGTAGCCAAAAATTATTGTTAGAGAGACTCGTGGAGTAAACAACTATGCATTATAACCACTTATGTATGTACTACGCACGTATTTATGTTGATACGGAATGTATCCAGACTCAAAAACAATACTACGGACATCATCTGATTTCCTAGAATCCCTTCAATGGCATTTTTTCCATTTGATGCATTAATTTACCTTCAAAAAAATTTATAGGGGATAGGCACGCACGTGAGTTTTTTATCAACACAAATATATGACTTTTATAGGCCTCTACATAGGAACTCAATATAGTGATTGAAACACAATTACATTATAAGTGCTTATACTTGAAACATTGAAACCACAGGAAACCGAAAGTGAGAGGGACAAGCAATTAGTAAGGTATTTATTCAAATTCGCTCACTCCAAGGGAATACATACATACATAGTTCCAGTTATAAACTATCCAGCCTTCCTATGCCCCACGTACGTAAGATAACTGACAATATGAAGTTCCTCAAGAAAATCTTGATCAAACTGCCATTGATTACAGTGTGAAATCATGGACAAGGTGACCGCAATACAATCAATGCAATGTAAGTAACGAAATGAACGCTCTTTACCATCTAAATAAATGCGGCTAACTCACATTGAAATTATTTCTCACAATGCTTTTGTACTACATACTCAACTCGTGCTGCTATTGTTACAGAAATTTACAAACTAAACTCTGGATTCATGTCAAAAATAACCTAGCTCTCTCTCTCTCTCTTTACATACAAAAGTACATATCAGTTGTAAAAGGTAAAAATTGTGCCTCTGCATTTATTCATACCCTGCAATGTACATATATCTACATACAACTAAAGCTTTACATAACAATACTATTATAAAACTACATAGATGTCATTTATAAGAGCAAAGGAATCTTGTTGGTTGCTTTGTGGTTTTGTAAAAAGTCCTTCTCCTCAGTCAGAAGAAGAAAAGTTAACATCTTAAAGCATTTTTAACAACATGCAAATCTTTTATTTATCTTCATTCCCATGTTCTCCTGTCCACCAGGTACATATATCTACTTTGTAAGTGTACTCCTGAATGTAGAAATATGAATAGTGTATTACAAAACAGCCATTATTAATACACTATACTTCAACCTGCAACATCAAATGAATCGTACCATTTGTAGCAACATTCGATACCTTATTACTCCCATAAGGAAAAAAAGCGTTTTTGCATTCCTTTGATTAACTTTTGCATAAATCGTGATCTATCTTCATGTGCTATTATACTATATGGTCATGGCTACGGAGAATGTATGAGGACGGAAGATATACAATCGACCATGATCAGGCTTCATGTTCATTAGTCAAAATTATTATCCGTCGATTTGCTTTCTCATAAGCATTACATTTCATTTCCGTACTAATTTCTCGCATATAACCTAACTAGTAGCGAATTACACAGCCAATATTTTCTAATTGCCAATCCTCAATACAGCATGCTATAACAGACGAAATGCTTCTGCTCCCCAATGAAATTCCAATCAAGAACAAGTACCGCAACGCCAAATATTTTCACATGGACAAAATCCATTTCAATTTCACATATTCATCATTTAGTTTCTTCACCAATATTCACTTCAGATTTCATCTCAGTATTGGTAACTCAAAAATGTTAGGGATTCCACTCTTAACTGCATCAGCATAATACGAAGAAAACTGAGAGTTCGTTTAATTAGCAAAAACATTGCACCAATACGAACGATCAATGCTGTCAATTTCTGAAGGATTATAAACTTGACCTCCTCTCCGCCGGCTTTTACTAAGCCAAAAAAATAAGCACGATTGCATCATAATGTTTTCATTTCGCTAAGAAGCTTCTACGGCAGAGTTGTGCATACATAATATAATAATATACCAAAAAATATTCTTTAATACTTCAATTTCTCCATTGCGCTTACATAGCGCTACCTCAAACTTATGTCTCGTATAAAACTTCTAGAGGAAAATTTTATATGGAAAATTTTGGTTTATATACGTTTTATTATAAATTCTGTACGTTTCACACTGGATATATGTTCCAAGTTGTGCTAAGTGAATATTACCATGTAGGCAGCATTCAAAATCTAAATATATTCTGTTCATAAGAGCATGGCATATAGCTACTATTACTATTACTGAGCATGTGGAAATGGACGAAAAACTCGTACAAGATATTGACCTCTCGCGAACCCAACTGGCTGAACGGGTCAAGGAGATTTCAAAACAGGGAATTCAGCAAAAAGGACGAACAAGTTGGAAGCCTCAACATCATTATGAGTGGTTTCACGGTATTATGTGCAGTTTCATAGGAATATAAACACATTTGAACATTTCTGATAAGTTCCTCCATTAAATTCATATCCGTTGCACTTTCATCATTATATCCATACGTTTCATATGTTAGCCATATTTTTTAAAACCAAAGCGAATGCTATAAACATCATTTTGCATCATGTCCGGCCTCAACATGTCCATTCAATATCAGATGAAATGTGTCCATGATTCTTTCCATAAAAATTAGCTCCTCCGTGTAAACGTCTCTCTGGTCGGGGTAGTTGGGGGGAAATTCTGAGCTCTCTCATTGAAACTTGCCATTATGTCCTTGAAACAAAGCCTTCAGTGCATTATTTGGTCCATCCTTTACCACAATTTTTAATTTTGTTTATGGGCAGGAAAATGCATGCCTACGTGTACTATTTGAGGAATCAACTTTATTTTAATTCGTGAACATTTTTAATACAGCAATACATACCTATACTGCTGTCCTAATAAAACGGACGACTGACAAACTCTTTCTTAAAACTTCACTGGGGAATTCTAAAACATATTTCAACATTTATAATCATAACTAAAAGCCGCAGTACAGCTCTCTTTTGATAGCTACATATTTTACAACTACGAGTTATTAAGGCACTGAAGGAAAAATTTTCCTGATAGCTTCACAAATTTATGGAATGCACTCAAGTATAAATACGAGAAAAAACTTTAGCCAATCCCAGTGAAGAAAAATATAGTTACAACTTGCGACGCAATGGCATTTAAAAAAAGCATGTTCAAGTGCTAAAACTCCATATAAGTTCCACAAATATACATATAAATAAGTAAGAGACTTACACACAGGAGAGCAAAATTTAGCTAGACATGATTTGAAAAACATACAAAGGCGCAGGGGGTATATACAGACATATATGTGTACTATCTACACTACATCTATAAGGTAAAGCCATCGAGAAAAACCTTGAGGAATACCAAGTGTGTCAATATTCACGAAGGCTTTAACACCATTTACTACTGTCTTTTAAATACTTACATTTATAATTTCCTAAAATGATTTATCATTCAGGGCTTATGGAACCTTTCCTTATTATCCTGGGCATTTAGGGTAACCAACCGTCTAGCCATAAAACATTCAGTAATAAGTCCTTTTCCTTCATATCATTTCTTCAAAAAATAAATTTGCTATAGCTATGCAAATGAAGAACAAATTGGGGAAAACCTCATCAGGAAACAATTTCACACCATCAATGTCTAGGGCTAGCTTGCAAATTACAAATAATCATAATAATGACGAGGCATCACTCATATACGTTTACTATTGCATACATACATATTAAAAATCTATGTTGCATCAAGGCAAAGATAATATGTACATTTTGCCCAATTGTTTAGTTCATAAGAATGGCCAAGATGCGATGATATTACGAAGAACCAATAGAGTTACCTACAAAGGTGCTGATATTTAAGCATGGTCAACTATACATAAACGCAGCAACTACACATCGAGGATTTTAAATGATCTTGTGAGGAGAGGAATGTACAGCTTTTTTCAATGCATGAACTACAGTCAGCGGACGGCGGCGACGACGACGACGACAAACCTAAATATTTAGATTCTTCTCGTCCACTCCATTCCTTTACCCAGTCGCGGAAGTATATCCGAAAATTTTGCAAACATGCATACTCAATGTAACTCTTAGGGTTGCAGTAACTGTAAAATGACCTCAATTGTTGGCCATTCAAAATCTCCGTATACTGCTAAAGCTTTTCTTCTCATCTCTACTCGTCTATAAACTATGTCCTATTCTTCAACAAGGCATAAAGCCAGCCGTGTAATATGCGAAACACTGATTTAGTCTTCACAGTGATTATCATCATTCAAAAGCTATGCAGATGACGTCCCTATTTCTATTCCTCATACATAACTAAACATCTAACTAAACAAGGACTATTTTCCTCCTTCATTAAAATTAAATACTTTAAAACTCTCATTGCAAATGTAAATCAATTCCTTCTCTCTCTCTCTCTCTCTCTCCCCTACACTACTTACTTACCCACTTATTTTAATCATATAGCCACTTGTCATGCATAGCCTAGCTCCCACAAACCAATAAAAAATCAAAATATGAGTTAATAACCAAATTACAGGCAGATCGTATTTTTAATTCAAAAATTAAATTCCTCTTAAATATCCTTAAACAACATATCATCTCTCGTGCTTTTTTTACAGCACACTTCCCTGCTCCAAACTTGTTTACTTCTTGAAAAAACTAAATACTTAATGTGTCAAGTAAACATCATAGAATGCAGTTCCAAGAAGCAGAAAACAAATTAATTACTTTTAGGTACCTATAAGTCACCAACTTTCTGGGAAAGGGAACAGAACATATAATTCCACTCCTCGTAATAAACTTAAGCATTTACGATTTAAACACAAGGAATACGACTCTAATTCTCTCCTCCTATATAGCTTTGCATAATAATATGTTAATCAAGCCATTCTAATATTTTCCTCCTTTTTTTCACTGGGATCAACTCTAAGCCCCTATCGTTTTTAAATAAAAAATCAGCACTTCTTACGTACAACTAATAAAGTAAATTCAAAATGAAAAACTAAATAATAGGCATTTCCCTCTTATCGAAATTTCTACATCAAGTTGTAATCAAAGAGCAAACTCGAAGTTCCTCATAGAAAACAAGGGCTTGGCTCAAAACAAGAAGAGTTAAAAAGCCTTAGCAAACTTTAACCGTTCGACATATCTGAAATCTTTTCGTACGACATTTACCTCGTCCTGCTTGACTACAAATTTCCTGGGTTCCGCTCATCCATCCAATAATGCATATACACACAGATATAATAGTTGGTTACATATCTCATATCCTTTGAAAATTGCTACAATCATTACCATTAAACTCTTACTTGCGGAGTAGTAGTAAGTAGTAATCCTATACTGCTCTTAGTTTCCTACCACAGTACGTGTACAAATAATGTGAGGATGCCTAGTGACACATGCCTTATATACTATTCATTTACTGTAATATCCTGAACAAGAGAGTTGAACAGGATTTAATCACATTTTACTTTACACAGTTAGGTTAGAGTTACACTCAATACATAGATCTTTAGATTATGTTGCTATACTATAGGAGGAGGAGGTTGGACCATCGCCCTGTGTACCAAATCTTTTCGTTATCAATATGCTTCCTATTACTTTGTACATTTAGTTCTATACTTTACTTCCAAACATGCTAATAACCATCCAAGTGTAGCATACTAGTCTAGTCTTACACTTTTTTTCACTTGATGGCACAGCCTTAGCTTCTCTCTCTCTCTCTCTCTCTCTCACCACTCTTTCTGGAAACTTATATGTAGTTGCTATAATACTATCAGCTGAAAGGACAAGAAACTATCCATCGCCTCAACCGGTCAAAATACTTCCGGATAATGACTTCCTTCATCTCGGATCTAGTGCTCTCAAGTTAACAATGCTAATACTCTTTGGCTATATAGTTTATAACTCAAGGAAGTCGCAGACACAGCCGTTCTTGCACATATTCAAATGTCTTCATGCCTTTCCAAGTGTGCAGACATCCATACTAACTAATAGTAGAACAGGCTAGCATACTCTTCCAACTATTAATGTTGCTTCTAAAATAAAACTGAGGAGCAGGAGCACTAAACTATGATAATTATATAACTACAGCATGACAAATTTATAATTGCATCTAAAATCATGATAAAATTAGCGAGCCATGATAAAAACAGTGATGCTCCTCCCCCTACTGGCAAATCATACAGTATGTGCACACATTTGCACAAGTACATTTTTACCACCAAGCCATGTGACCTTACATTTTCTACCTGTTCTATCAGTAAGTTTCTATATTGCAAAATGCTTATTCTTTACACTACTGTGACAATACCAACTTGGATTTTCTGATTTCCTATATAGCATAGTTTTCAACATTTTCAGCCTTTTTCCTGCACAAATTCATGTCAATTGATTATAGCAACAACATTTCTACAGTCTAGCCTTAACATTACAATTACCATTACACAATGAAAGAAGCTGGGAAGCTACAGTCCTTGCAAACTTTCACATCACGTACTAGTGTAGTGTAGTGGTAATAGTAGTGGTAGTAGTGTATAAGTAACAGTAAAGTCTTCAGAAACTTCTGTTTCACTACAAAGAACATTCCACGACAGCTGAGCAAATGAAAAATGTATATATACTTTAAAGGTAACACTTTCGCATGCACACCATTCATTTACCAGAACCTTACGGCTTATTACGGAGTTGTACAATTTTCCACAATATAATTTCATAGGAAATTTTAACTTGAACTGTTTTAATGAAGTCCCATTCATTTTTTTCCAGAAGTTTTAAAAAATAATTTTACAAGATGAACTACCATAATACTCAATTATTCTTTCAAATTAATTACTTATTATAATAATTATTGTAAATTATGAACTAAAATCTAAAATCCAATAAGGAGGAGAAATGGAATAATTCATGGAAATTCTCAGCTACGCCTACCTGAACAATTCATTCATATGAAAGAATAGAAAAAAACAACTTTCTCGCGTACAGGACTCAAAAAGAATCTCACGATTACGTATTGTTAAACATGGCAGTATTTTTAATCCCCTGTGCATACGTAATTACAATAGGACAGAAAACCTATTGAAACCCACAATTAGCTTTCTTACCTTAACAGTATCAAGTACTACTTCCTACAGAATATTTTCTTTAGTGTTTTTAACATCATTTCTTCTGAGCAACGAGCTTGCTTGTATATATTTGCTCTACTCTTACGCTACTAGAGCTATTGTAACATTTCGTTACACTCATACATTTTTCTTTACAGAAGTCTACCCAAGCATGATAATTAAAAAAAATGAGCGAGGAAAAAAATAGATCCTAACCAACAGCAAGGAAACGGTGGTAACTACGTTCTGCGAGAAGGAATTCAAACTGTCCTAATGACCTATCGCTTTAGATTTTATACCTTACTCGTTCGCACAAGTGTACATATTCATAATTTCATTCATACTCAAATATACATGCATCTATATACGGTATGTTCTTGAGTTTATAAGAGTGTGTCTAAACAATGTCTTAGCTATCATTAATATGGTGCAGTAGTATCTAGCGAGCTATTGTTCTGCAGTACTATAACTTCAAGAGTTGAATCTGATTTCTCATTGTTGTGAAGACATAATTATGTGTAAAGGCGTATCAATTGGCAGCAATAGTTAAATGCATTCACTGTGCTAAAAAAACTATATACAAACCAATAAATGCACAGTTCTCAGTTATATAAGAAATACATTTGTCAATAATTAATTTTAACGAGAATTAATATATCTATAACATGCTGTGTCTATATAACTAGTATCAGCACATAATACGAGTAGTAGTAAAAATTCCACTGATCCATCCAAGAGCATGCATTGTTGAGACTGATATTGGTCTATACTACTATTACCACCACCACCACTGCTATTTTCAGATATAATAATGAGTTGCCTCATTAAAAAAGACCTTCTTTAATACAAGAAATTACGCACTGGCATTACATGCACAAACCCCAGATTAACTTCCAAACTCACCTGACTGACTCTAACAGAGCATAACGTATGGTAGTAGCTTCTAGAACCACACTTTAGACTCTACTTAAGGATAATTTTATGTAAATGCTAAATACATAACGGAGAAAATAGGCCACCACACCGCCCTATGCATTCAATAGTATACATGAACATACATACAAGGATTACAAAATCCCAAGAAGTGACATTCTCTATACTCTCTCATACATAGCAGCTCAGTCAACGCTCATTTTAAATTTATCTACGCGTACTTATATTTATATATGCACTTAAAATGAGTCATCAATGGATTTCAGCAAGCCACAAGAAAAAGAACAACAACAGCAAAGGAGTGTGTATAGAGAGGCAACAACCAGACATGATTATATGTACATGACACAAATTTATCCTCACAAAAAATAGGACACGTTATTGTTGTTCTCTTTCGATTACTTCAGCACTTAAACATTATTCTCTCACCCCCACGGAAAATATCATGTAATCAGAGAAAATTTTACCGTTTTGAGGTTGAAAACAAAACCTTTTTTAAAATCACATAAAAATTGTCATTTAAGAAGACATTGGCAACCTTCAAGCTGACGCTGGCAGTACCTACAGCGACCAAAATCAAGAGAATGGTCCATGAGAATAATGATGTCATACAATAGCCATGCATCCATTTTACACAGTCACAATAATTAATTCCCCCTCAATCCTTATAGAATACATTTTGGATCTAGTGTTCATCATTGTTATCATTGTTACTTTTGAGAATTTTTACATCCTAATTTATGCATACCAAGAAGCAGTGTCTAAACAGTCAGTCCATTTACTTCGTAAGACAGAGCACAAAAAGGATTAGATCAGGACATGAGCTTCTGGAAATTACGATTTTATAGTATTTTGGAACTGAATGTATTGTACTTATAGGTACAAGAAAAATTCCTAGAAAAGCAAGTTTATAGTACAAATAAATGCAACTGCCCAGCATACTTCACTTTTTATAGAATGATGCGCACGAGACTCTAAGGGGAAAATGTCTCCTTGTTGAAGTTATCCAATCTTTAAAGAACGTCAAGATTCATGATATCTGCTACTTCTGAGTTAACATCAATACACAAAAAAGAACTTGAAAAGCAACGCAATAATCAAGACAGTATTCCCTAGCTTCTCTTGCCAAAAGATGTCTAGTTAAATCGCACGGAAATATAGTTAAGTGTACGACTTTACAACAAGTCATACCATGAGCCATGAGTATATAGTGTATAAACGATTGCCTACGAAACATTTTGGGTCGGTTGAAAAGTTTCCTACGATGTAGTTTCTTGCCATTCAGCACATACATAGATATTAAAGATCCAAGATACGTACATATACACACAAAAGAGCAAGAGAGTTGGTTCACTTTACTCACTAAAAATCATTCTCTCTTTTGCATATGTATATGATTTGTCTTAAGATCCCAAAAGAAGAGAAGCTACCATTTCTGAATGTCTGTGTTGTAGATATATAGTGTTCTTGGGCATATGCTCAATATTAATGTACACGAACCAAGTCAAGCGCAAAAAACCCTTACAACATGGATGAGTGGAGCAAATACATACATATTCAGAATTCAGATAGCATGAATGGATATATACATATCTATACATTTCACGTAGATTCTGTAGCTATTACCAATGTTTTACCATACAAAACGTACATAGCAGGCAAACTTTTTTATCACAAGCTACCCAGCAGTGCGTACATAAGTGCAACAGCTACTACTATGACGTTGGCAAGGGAGGATAAATGGCAACAACGAAAGAAGACTAACATTCAAGTCGGCAACAATTGAACTATCTATACAGAAAAGCAGTATGAACTCAGCTAAACATACATAGGTGCATACTTATTACTATGAGCATGTACAAACCCCTCAGCAGCAGTAGCTGAGTTACATTCAGATTCAAGGATTGTCATTATAATGCCATTCTATACACATCACAGTTTGGCTACCCATATAGTATACATCCCATCTCATTCCATTCACTTTTTTGCCAAATAAATATTAGGCTGTAATTTGCATCTCTCTATACATCAACAGACTCTCCTATCATTTTACTTGGCAATGCTATTTATATGGACTTGCTTTCAAATACATGTACATAGATTGCGCACATGTACCAAAGAAATAGAAGTACAGTACAAATCTACATACAATAAATGTTTCCAACCGGTCACACATACCCAAAAAAGAGAAGACTGCCAATGACGGACGCATAGAATAAATGTATACGTAAATGTCCAACCCAACGTCAATGCTTAGAATCAAGCACATGCTCAAACCATCAAGTATTTAACCAGCACAACGGCTAATAATTAGCAGCCATTCAATACTACTTTTCAAAACTGACTTTACATATACGAACTATCTTACAAATATCCTCCTATAGTAAGTATGAATTCAGACATGTAGTAGTGTATACAGTAGCCTAGATCAAAGGAGTTCTACACATCCTGAAACCAAGAAAAAATCCTTTTCACCAAAGTATCCTTTCAAATATCATCCCTATATAGATACATGGCAGTGTTTAACTAAACAACCTTTAACTACATATAAGTGCTTAAGTTTGCAACACCTGAGTCATATCAGCCCATTCCTTTGCTTTGGCAAGAATATGAAGAAGAAGAGTGAAATCAAAGATCATCAACAAAAAGTCAGGTACAATCAAGATCTCCATCACCATCCCCCCATCTCCCACCACCTTCCCATTGCCATACTAGTACCCATACCTACCATTCCCCACAAACTATATAGTAGCTACCTCAGAAATCTGCATGCCCCAAAAAATACACTTCACTCTGATAAATTTCACGAGAAACTATGAGGCATAACATTGGAATTTGATTGCCGAGAATGTACACAACGTAGAAAAAATTATGAAATAGTTCAAAACCTATTTTCAGAGTAAAATCAAATCAAATTATTATTATTGTTTAAATAATATGATTCCAAGAAAAAAATTTCGGCATTTTAAAATCCCTCTTACAAAAACTAAGAAAGAAATAATGTTGTTTCTTGTCATAGACAAAATACTCCAACATACTAAATGTATCATTTGTCGGCTCGTACAAATACTACATATGCATGTAAGTATATACGAATAATGCACAGAGTAAAATGTAGAGATACAAAAACGTCATGAAAAATAGCATCAATCTCGCATACATAATCTGGCTCCACTTGACACTTTAATCAAGAGCCTCACAAATAGTCATGAGCGACTGCACTTGAAATGATAGTAATTTGTTCGGGAAAATCCCTCCACACAAGTAATCAGGCTCAGGAAATTTCTAGGAAGACGACATAGATACATATATATATTCCTCCTCCTCCTTCAGTAAAATCAATGCCAACTCCAACAGGACCCACCGCAATCCCCCAGTCAGTATACTGCTATTTATCTCTTTTAGAAGCATTTGAAACAAAGAACTTGTTTTCTGAAAAATTTTACGCTATAGAATTTTCTCCAGCTAGCAGCTGCACGAAACATCCATCAGAATTATTATTAGATTAGGTCAAAGTTGGGAGAGTATATAAAACAAATTACCTAGCAACAACATTGAACAAGAGCATGAATCTTGTCATAACAAAACACTTATGGAGGTTGCCTGTGTCTTTCTCTCTCTCTCTCCTTCTAACTCCACCGCACACAGTGCTCCAATATGCACCAGTAATATCTATTGTATCTAAATTGTACTTATTGAAGCAGGCACACTAAGCATTTCCATCCTACATACAATTATTGCATATTTTTGCATTATCCTATCAGACTCTTATACACATTTATCATGAAGCCATAAAGTGAGTACACACACAAGGAGAATAATTATCTGGAGGGATAACACGAACTAGCATGACTAAACTATGCAGTGCACATAGTAATCCTCTATTCAATTTTGCCGAATACAGAATAAACAGACTTTGCCTCAGCAAATATTCCCCATTCCAACAAGTTCCTACCAACTAACAGTTTAACTAAAGGAAATTTCATTGGAAATACCTATATTAACTGTAATTACCCGTACAGGGATAAACATTGAATGTTGAAAACAAGTGTTAAACCACCATGGTAATTCAAAACCAATTCATGTAAAATGTCCTCTTCAACATCAAAGTCCTGCATATTGACGATATTCAAAAATTTAATTTCCTGAGAGCTCCTTGCTTCTCCAACAGAGAGTAAGGACAAATTTATTTTTGAAAGTAACTACAAAAAAAGACTACACGTTAAACTACCACTTCTGTACCCCACTATAAATATTTAGCAGGAGCAGTAGTATAAAAGAGAGTGACCAATGAACAATTCGACATCACACTGAAGGCCAGACGACTACACGCATTCACGGACATGTGATTCAATCATAGTAGTAACGAACTAAGTAAGTAAAAGTATAAGTATACATAGTACAGCCAAAAGTGCCTTTTATCACCTATACAACTGACTATTTATGTACACACATGCCATGAGGCACGGAACCTCGACATACACAGATTCAACATCAACTATAAAGTGGATGGATGGATGATACGATACGGTGCTCAATAGAACGAATGCTCGCCGTTGGAAATATCTGTGAGAGAGTGAGAGAGAGAGAGGGGGGATTTCACGATAATCTTGGCGCAATTAAGCACAAAAGTACAAGTCAGGGTCATAGACAAAGCTGTTTACACATACAGAAAGACGAAGTGAGGGCCAGTTTTATATGTACTGTGCCTACATATATTCACACATGCATTCAAACGTGTGTGCTTACAATATACCTTCAAATTACACAAAGTTGTATTCAACGGATTCTTACGGAGTTAAAATTTTCCAACAACATTCATTTGCTGACTAGTGTGCATAAATGTTGTGTCCATCTTACATACTAAACTACTCCTCATAGTTTGAAAACACAGTTTTTGATATACGTGACTCTAAGCTGATACACACCACTACGTACGTAAATGCAAAATTCCAGATACATTACATACATATTATAATAACTAAGCGGAATGGAAAAAATCTTACATCTATACATAATATTAAATGTGCTCATATTAAAATATTCTCAAGAGCCATCATTTTATGAACGCAAAATTATGATGCCGCATAAGAAATTAAGGTCTGACCTGGTACAAAGATTCCTACAGAAGACATACACCTGAAAGCTTCGTGACTTGTATATATATATATATATAAAGTTACAAGCTGCATCAAGTATACCATGTATTTGATGCCTATAATGCCTATACAACTTCTACGCCTTACAAGTTAGCTACAGTTGCTGGTTTCACGGAAACTTTCATTTGCAATGACGCAATTCAATTTTATCCACACACATACATATACACAAACCAGCTTTTTTGTCAATTGTTTGCAATAATAGCATGTAAGGTAAGTAACCAAGTACTTACTTACTTTTATGCAAAATACAAGAAACCCTGCTGTTGAAGGTAATACCTGCATATATTGTGTATGTATATCAAAGTACATTAGTCAATACTTGTACTGTCCTTCTCGCTTTTAACTCCATCTACTTTACTTTGTATGACAGAAAGGGAAAATTCCCTCACCAATTAGCATAGGAAGAAGAAAAGAATACAAATAATAATAGTTTCAGGATCTTCCTCATATCACATACTACTAATACTACTCCACAGAGAACAACTTCGTGGGAACAACAATAATGCTCTATTTTTAGAACTTTCTTTCCTTATGTTTTTTTTAAAATACAACCATATTTTCACAAAACAACTCTGAAAGTGAGTTTCCCTGCTCTAGGCAATTCAAAGTACTGCTCAAAGTGCTCAAGTTTAAAAGTCCGTGTCGTAACCTCTTTTCTGCGTAAACAAGGTTCATGAGGTACGCCGAAGCTTTCCAACTCTAATAAAAGATAATACCTACAGCAGTCCAAATATTTTAGGGTCTACTTGAACTCAAATGCACTTCAGAAGAAATAATCTAATAATAAATGCAGTAAATTAATATTAGATACATTTCCAGCTACTGAACTTTGCTGGTTTGAGTATTGAAGAGATGACCTTCTGCCTTTTTGAAATATTCCGACAAATAATACAGTTGAACATGGTAACAGTTCCTCGAAAATGTTTTTATAAACTACTCTTACTTTGATTCTATAGTCTTCACCATAGCAAGGAATAGCCCTCTAAATGTCAGTTGGCCAAAAACCGAAAAGCTAATGGATGATACCGTCTTTTTTCAGAGCAGCTCCAGTCAACTTCCTCCTTTCCTACACAGTCGGAATGTATAATGTATGCACTGACACACAAGTCATGTGCTGCTTATGGAAAGCACACAAAATAATAAAAACACGATGCTGTGATTCATTTCCCGCAGTTACATTTTGCTGTTTACCATCATGAATGTACGGATATGTCAGCAATGTTTCTTTCTGTAGCTATTCTAACATGCATAGCATTCCACTGTAATCCGTGGACTTATATTAAAACCAAACTTAAATCACGAGAGGAAACCCTATTACCTACCAACGTTTCGAAATGTTCTGCGTTTCATTTATCTTAACCTCATCATCACTTATCTAAATCTCGGCTTTAAAAAACGTGGCGCGTGTATTACATTCAAATTTATTTGTTTATAGTTCCCCCGTAATAATTTTCGTAATGTTTTATATTGTAAGGTTTTTCGGTAAGCGTCATTTCCGTCCACAAAACCGAACTTTTCCAATGAGGTAAAGTGTAAACTTAAATAGACAACTGAACTGTTGTGTATTACCCTTCCTCGGGACGTTTCCCCTTAGTGATAACTTTGACTAGCAAGAATCACATACCATTCGTTCTTCAATGTGACCGCACGGTTTCTCTTCGTATAAATTAACGAAAAAAGTTTCGCAAAATAATGCGCAAATGATTTGTCTAACTAAGATGCATGTATGTACCTTTTTTTATCTAACTATTGTTATATACCATAGCTTCTACAAGCCAAGCGAGGGGAGAGTAGCCCTATCAGTAGGGAATAATATTAATGCATACTGTACGCAGCAGCACCTCAATGGTACTTCCCAAACTCTAGCTATAGATGAGGTAATGCAAGGGTAGTGAGAAGTATAAAATTCATGTAAAGGAAAGGGTGGAATTTAAAGAAGTAATAAAAAGTACGCACAAAATATAAGAATTCAGAAGAGTGAGTAGTAAAAGAAGTAAAACAAGAAAAGCAGTAGAAGAAGATTACAACAAGAAGAAAAAAACAGTGAGGCCCAGAACAGTCAGTGGAAGAAAAAGAAGAGCAAGTGCAAAAAGACATGGCGGGGTTTTTAGCAAGTACTACGTAGCTTTTGCAAGCCTACTGTAATAGCTACCAATGAGTACAGCAGTGCTAGTGCTTGTACAAAAAAGAAAAGTCTAGTTGTAGCAACGAAGTTTAACGTGAGTACGGCCGGGCCAGAGGCATTGGAATTGAATTCAATCCCATTCCACGGCAAAGACTGAAGGATTTTTCCTCTCTTATATACCAAGAAGAGAACCACTGAAAATTACCTCCCACAACAGCCGCCGCACCACTAAACAACTTCCCCTAACGGAATCTCGCCAACGAGTATTTTCCATATGCATTTACATTCTAGAAACATCATGCACACAAAATACAAATAATTGTCTACCTACATACTATACACCCCTCTAGATTTCTATAGTAGGGCATTGTATGCACTCAACTATCACGCATCTATCTCCAACACTTATACTACCATATATGTATATCCGTGTTATCTATCACACTCCTCTCTCAGCCAGAAAAATAAGTAACCAAGTTAAGTGCATACGGTTAAACCAGATTATGCTATAGCAATGGGCCTCTCCTCGTATAAAACCACACTGAGCATCAACATCCCATATAGATTTTTAAGTCTTGGCAAAAAAATCACCAGCCCATACTCAAAAACCAGCCGTCACATCGCCTGATTTCCCTACCTACGTGTACATATGAATGCCAAACCATTGTATGTATATCTTCGTACAATAATTATTATCACTCACAACATGTATACTAAGCCCTTATATTTCGAAGTTTCGCACGTATCAGATCATTGCTATTCATCAACTGTGTACGCACACACTTAGTAAGTTTAGCTCCGATGAAAAAACAACGAGTAGGTCATCATACATGTATACAAAAAAATCCACAAGATACACATTCATGTAGCTTAACCAGCCAAAAACTATTTGTTATATATGTAATTATATTTCAGGCAGAAGAGACGTAGTGGTTAACTCCTTATCAGGCCCTCCTAAGACTTTGACGAAGAAACTCCTCTCCTGAAATCATATTACCAGCCGCTTCGTCTCAAACCTACTCTAACTAAAAATCAAACCCCCGTTGTATTTCTGTATGCTGATGCCTGAACAGATACAGATACAGCCCGACCTTATGTACAATATTATACCAGCTAAGCTGTGAAATCTTACATTTTAAACCGAGTCTTATCACACCGCACAGCAGCTGGTTCCATCCAGCTATACACACTTTGTATGTATGTTCTATGTATATTTATTTACAAGGACCTCATAAGAATTCTAGCTAGAATAAAAAATAAGCATATCAAGTGCCCTTGCCTCCTACTATGGCTGCATAATATAACCAATATTATTTGCTACATGCTCTACAATGGAGTTATCCACTCCAAAAGGATTGTAATGATAGAGAAGCATAAATTACATGAATAAGCCCTGCTTAACCCTTTTTACCTGTGGTAGCACATGTCTACAGGTTCAACGTTATCAAAAAAGTAAGATTTCAGCCACGCAAATATTCTTATTATGTTAAAAACAGTACACTTGCGTGGGACTGGTGGGACATTTCACGGTGGTGGCAGGCTCAGCAGACTTGGTAACAGTACAAATATTTCTAAAGTTATTCCCTGTTTAATTTTCATATTTTACCAAAATTTGGAAAATCAACGCTTCGAACCCATTTCTACAATGGTATCCAAAGCCGGTATCGAGGTATCTTATCAATACCACCATGTGTTCAGTATTCCACGCAGATTCAAATTAAGGCTAGACTTTTCACAAACATATGGATAGTTAAACACTTGGGAAATCTTAAATAAATAAGTGCTGACGCTTAATAATATGCTTATTTATGAGCGTGTATCAGTAATTTATACTAGCGAAACATAATGAGAGCATTCTGTAGCCGACGTCACTACCCTGGAAAACTTACAACTTCTATACCATTATCGAACGCATCCAAGTGTACAGAGACACTTATTCATAAAAGGCTAACAAAATAACCCACGCAGCTGTTGCAGCAACCGCATCCTTCCCCGCCTGTCCATCATACACAATCAATCCTTCTGAACCTTGCAGGACAGACAATAAATCCATTTTTCTATACTTTATTGCCAATAGCCTCTCTTTCTGTATTTCACACTCCGTCGCTCTCATCTCCATCTCGCACTCTCAAACAATCTCATCGATATAATTAAACCTAGAAGTAACACAGTATATAGTATGCTTCCATATGCCATCCCAGTCCTACGGAATTAATAAATAATCGATTAAGTCTTCTAGTGCTTTGAGGAGGTGGGCGGCTGGTGAGACTCCCGAGAGAAGATAAAACTGTCAATATGGTACATCCTGAATCCTTTTCCATACCAATGATTTTACCTACACTTGCATACAGTTTGGTTGCTGTAGTGTGTGCAAAAAAATATAGCCTAGCTAGAGAAAACCATGACGTCTCAAGTAAAAATCTAGGTACCTACGCTTACGCAAGCATCTTCCCCATGAACGTCATTGTATATGTTGGTGAGCATGACCGTCTTTCTGGTACAATACACTTGTAGTGTTTCTTTCTTCCATTAGCCTTTCCCGTCATACTACCCACCACCTAAATGATAATCTTAGATGGAATTCGGAGCAAAAAAAATCCCTATTTTTTCTCATGTCCTTTACATATTAGACATACACTACATAAATTTTTCCCTTCTTTACCAGAGAGAATTTGCTATATGGTGAATCTTTACAAGAGTCAAATTAGTATTCACAACTAATTTCAACATCAGCTGATTCTATGAAAATGAATCTATACTCGGATCTCCTCGCAGATTTCCTCAAACTCTCATAAAATAATATGCATATTGTACATACACTCACAGAGCGAAAGAGTCAGTCATCTCAGAATAACTCAACATATTGTGACAAATTTGCCTCGTGTAGGAATTCACATCTATAGCCAGGAAAGAATACCACTGAATGCGATACAATTCCTAGATAATATACCTACTATGGTTAGCACATCCAGTTCTTCCTTGGATCTAATATTAGATTTTTCTCTGAACCACACGCTAATTTTATACCTTTCAGAAAAAACTACTACTACCACCTTCATATTATTAAAGGAACCCCACACTACTAACGTGTTTTCAAATAATCGAAAATTTTCCTACGAATAGCCGATTAAAAAAGCATGAAATGAATAGTACAGAAAGTAGTGAACTGGAAAAAAACATGTGTAACACAATTTACCGTATGCAGCCAATACATGTCTACAGTACGTTACAGTTAAGGTTGTACTGTACATAAAGAAAAGTGAGAGAATTATTATTATTTAGCCCATGGCCTAGTTCGATAGAAATAGCTCCCACATAATAATTCTTATTCCCTTGCACATATCAATTCCACCGGCCAGTTATCATAGATATACTTACTATGATCCTTTCCGTCTACTCGTACTCACTCTTATTCAAATCTCCAACTACTACCCAGCTCCAATACGAGGAATTCCTTTGCAGCAACAACCCCAATTCCAAAATTAAAGTTCCAAATATATTTTATCCACTATATGTATTACAACGTGAGAGCGAGACAGAGAGAGAGAGAATGAGGAAAGTCAAGGGTAGAAGAAATGCACGTTTGGATCTAGTTCTTTCCCATAAAAGTTTCCTTCTGTACATTAGCATTTCTATAAACATGAGTACATGTTCTAAAATCCTCATTTATTTTCCATGTCAGACTCTGTATACATGCATGCATTTATCTGAATACTGAACTAAACAGTCGTAGTGCTGGAAAATCCATGGAAGAAACCCAATTGTTTACGTGGTAATACACTGCATTACTCACTGCCGCAAGTACTTACAAATTCATATGAATAGATAGTTTTCAACACAAAACAGCCCACATGGCTCTTAAACTATATATACACAGCACAAAGACTATAGAGTCAGTCCTGTCATTATAGACTCCGTAACAGAGGGCACGCTAAAGGCCTAACTAAGACTCTAATTAGCTAATTACCACGAGCATTTTGACTGAAAGTCAAGGTGAGCCTAATTAGACACCTCTTCCTTCTTTTTGCTCTTTCGTCCCGGTCTTTTACATACATTGATGACACGTAACATGTGTAAAAGAAATAATTAATTAAACTCACTACCACCACCCTCCTAACCAACCAACTAAAAAATCTCTATCCTCAAAATCTAATTAAAATTATCCGCTTCGATCCTCTCAAACAAACGTACAAAACAGAGATGAGGTGATGAGAGAAAACAATTTCACCACACCAAAACCAAGGACAGAGGACAATTCAAACCTGTGAATAACGATTTTTCAAAAAACCCTTTAACAAAAAAGTTTTTATTAAGGTCGGGATGTTTTTCTGAAACTTTGATACATTTCAGTAGTTCATCCCAGTAAGTAATACATAGATACTTATAACGATTGCAAATCCCAATCCAATGAATAAGAATTTTCACCAAAGTACGACCAGCAGTAACGGATTAGATGTGTCTTATAAATAATTACCAAAGGAACATCAATCAAAAATCCATTTATAGAAGTAGTAAAAAGTACCAATGGATCGTACTATATAGAAGTGAAAATTACATTAACATTAACTCAGCTTCTCCCACCGCAATGAAAACAAAGTTAAATGCATATTGTGAAAGGCTTCACATTTTCACAAGTATATGCATGCATGGGATTAGTCAACCCTCAATAAATTCACTTTTATTCAGTTAAACACTACTCCTACTAACTATGCTTACATACATATTATAATAATACGTAGATACACTGTACTGTACGTGTAATAACCCCCATATGTAATTGCAGGTACAGATTCACCTTGTGGGACATTTTTAAACCAGTCAAAACGGAATCAATAACCATTTCAAGTACATTCTCTTATAATTTACGTTCCCTTATAATTTCCTCATAAAAAATGTCAGTGTTAAATAACCATTAGCTGCACTTCATATGCATCATAACACCCATAACTACCAGAATCAGAACCTTGAAGTCCCACATTCCCTCACCTACTAAATCGAGGAAAAGCCTTTACATCTCACTATACGACTTCACACATGTTGACACCAACGATCCAAAAATAATCGCTTTGACTTTCGGCTTTGATGTAAATGATAATGGCTTCAAAATAATGAGCCGTTTGAAAATAGGCAGATTTATTTCCCAATGCATGTATAACTAATAAAAAAATAACTCTTCAAAAAATTTCCAGTTTCCATTTACTAAAACAACTCCTGCTAAATACATTATATTTTCATACAAATGCATTTTCTTACGACGACAGAGAGCAATAATAGTAAGTTTAAAGTTGAATGGGCATAAAAACCGCATATAAAATCCGTTCTTAAAGTGCTACCAGCAACAATCACCAAGGTAATACAATAAGATTTACCACTACAACAGATTCGGCTGCTGAGAAAAAAACGTTTCGCATAAAGTAGTAAGATGCTGAAAAAAATCAAGAAACCTCTATACCCCAAACATTATCATATGCACATGTATTTAGGAAGATTTGCTTTGTGACCGTTCGTACTTTGTTCCTCCTTATTTCCAAGCAATAAACAGTAAAGATTGTCCAAGCATGCAAATCATTGATTGAACGGGAGAGAGCAATCATTATGTGGCCAACCATGGAGTTATAGACTAGCCTTGCTCAAAGTTTTCTAAGTGCTGAAAAATAACAGAACTAATACATTACTAACCTAGTAAAAAGGACAGCCACAAGCACAGACAGAATCGAGCTAAGCACAGGTTTATACCTCCTTAATACTTACGTGCTAATCCTTTGAGTATGCAAGAGTAGAAGATCTTGCTATTGTAAATAATATCTATATATATATATATATATATATGTACTGACGGTACAAGTCATATACGGGAAATTTTTAATAGCAGAACCAACACTATAACGTTGAATTTTAGATAAATACATGAGAAAACTTTGTGTGGAGACGACAACAGTAAAAACGTAGTCAGCGGAGAAACATGAGCCTGACTCAACAATAATAACTTTTTTTTTAACCTTAGCAGTCAGAACAACAATGGAATTTTCGTCACAGAAGCATTCATGAGTACAAAATATCTTTTATATAATCCACATGTGATACATACACATTATTATTAAGTGCACAACGATCCTTATAATTCACCATACATAAAAGTCAACATACAGTGGGATAATAATAACACAAATAGTCCGTCATGCATCTCACCCTCTCTCTCCCTGGAAATGACCTTCCTTTTCCTTCCTATTTTTTTTCTCATTTCAACGCACAATGATTACACATATACATATGAAAGTTTATAATTGACACCAATATAAAAACCACTACCATACACTTTTGTATTTTTGCATATGAACGTACTAAAAATATTGAGTACACTTGCGAAACGCTAAACACAACTCGATGGCACTCATATAATTAGAAGCAGACCGGAATCTATGTGTCGCTACAAGTCACGAGGAGCAGAGCTTCGTACATAATTATAGAAAACTATCAAATAAATGACAATGAGAAATAAAATCTGACATCCTTTTCCCTAATATATTAAAAGCCAGACCAATAGCTTCAATCATTAAAAATTACAATGTAGCCATTTGAATCCCATTGAAATAATAATACGTTAAACTCTTTCTCGGTTAGCCTCTTTATTTAACCTACCTCAAGTTTGTCATTCTACCTCATTAATTTCAAACAATAATAATAGGTCTACTTGATTTTTAGCTATTTTGGATAGTGTGGTCACACGACATGTAAATCGATCACTCTCTTGAATTAAACAATTTATGAAGCTATTAAGAGAGACCTGTACACCAACTTCCCGGCCATGCTCACGACTGTACTGTAATAAAATATCAAATTGCTACTAAAATAAATATGTACAAAATACAAATACAAAAACCAGAAAACAAAAATTCGATGTTCAAACACAAGCACTATTGGATTTTATCTTCCCGTCTTGTCTGTCAACAAACTCATTTCACATTACTAACATTCACCTCATGGACAGTGTCAATAAGAAGGTTCCATGAGAACCACATAGTGCTCAAAGACCCACAGCATAGACAAAGCATACTTACTGTCAAGAATAGAAGTGTTCATAAGTGATAAGTACAAGTAGATGGGAGTAATACTAATAATAATAATAACAATAATAATAATAGAAGGAAACATTTTTTCCTTGAACGAGAAAAAAATCCAAAGACATTCAAAATTCCTTCTTTGGCATTTTATTGCCAATCAAAAGTGCAATTTTAAAGTTACCAAACTATCCACACCGCATACATGCCCTCTAATGATTTTTGTCTAACGAAATTTTACTTGTAAAAATATTCTCCACATTTTTAATCCCTTCAAACAGATGAGAGTCAAGAACATTTATGTACTATTAAATTTTTAGCGCCTAATTTTTATATAACGATTATTACTCACGCACTTCATAGAGCATTAACACTTTCAAACATACAAATACATGTGCATGTAAATGTACGACTGAATAATCAGCAGTCTCCTCTCGTTATTGATTGGTATTCTCATTCTCAAGTTCTTCTTCTTTGCGTAATTTTTTTCGCAATATGTCGAGATGTAGAGACAGAGAGAGAGAGAGACATGAAAAAGAATGTAGCCGTAAAAATTTCCCATTCTTCCCCGCCTCATCAAAGTCAAAGTGCCAAGTGCCTCTTACCTTTCTAACAGTTTAATAACCATTGACTATAAATATATGTTACATATGAGTGAAGTGTATTGCTCAAGAATTAAAAAGCATAAAAAACAATTGCTTTTTTGCCTCATAACTCTTTCATAAATACATGACATCGTAACGACATACATTACAATATGGTTCAGCCAAACGATCAACATACACACAATACACAGCAGATTTCGAAGTCTCAAATTATTCCAAGTTTCTATAAACACGTTACTATCCCCCACTCCAGTTCTAAAACAAATCCTTGCTGTTTTCATACAAGGATTATCTGCTGCGTCTACTGAGTAGTATTGTATCAAAGTGTATCCATCACTTCCTCTCTTCTGACGAGGCTGACTACAACCTACGAATTGGTCAAAGTCACTTCGAAAAGTTGATTACAACCTTAATGTCCACGGGCCTGACGTAAATAACCTAAATAGTAGCTAATTTTCAATATACTTTTTTAACACTACTAACAAAAACGCCTCACAAAAAGAACTACAATATACATACAAGAGCCACAGCAACAGCGTCATTGTCGTCACCTCGAAACACGTCGAGATTTTCAGCCAGAGCCTCAAGCCAATATTAATGCATTAAAGATAGCTTGTTTACCTTGAACCTCAACTTAATAAGTTTTCATATATATTTATATATAAATGGCTTCATATTAGTATTGTAGGAGTAGTTGCCATCATAAACTGCAATACCAATTTTTCTACCTCAGTGCCTTGCATTATTCTCTCTCTCTCCTCTCTTACAACTTGAATCAACATTCACATTCACAATCAGCACATACTTGGCCCAACTACTTCAAATCAAGTATAAAAAAGAAGAAAAAAAACGTAGTTTCCAATAAACAGCACTTTGCATAGATCTCTTTATTATTAACCTTCGACTTCTCATTTCACTCTCGTCAATTCTAAAGAGTATACAAAAGTTTGTGCATGGGCTACAGTCAAAAGATTAAAACAACAATACATAGAACGTCTCAAGGTGCACTCTTACCATTACATTTTAGCAATAGGACACGTTTATCTAAGAGATTGAGAGAGAGAGAGAGAGAGACAAAGAGAATGAGAGGGTCGAAAAAAATGATACACTTGATACCAGGAATGATTAGCTTTTAAAAATAATACATTTATCCTAAGGTGAACTTGATGTCTTGAGCAAATGAAGCTACTACTGCTACTGCAAAAGAGCAATCATGAATTACTCTACGCCTGACCTTGTCAACAAGTAGACCTACGTATAAAAATCGAGGAAGGTTATCAAATCTATTCAAATATCGGCATAGGCACACAAAATACCTTTGCCAACGGCTTGAATTATATTTATTAAAAAACATGTCTGCAAAGCATCTACCCCACTGAACAGTTTGTGTAGATAGATGTGTGGATTCATTTGTTAAAAAATTGCTTCCTCTCATTTTCACTCCTGTAGATACTACCCCTTAGCATTTCAATCTATATTTCCTTCCACCTATTCATACATGTTAGAGCATTAAATATTCATTTCTATAATGGAGAAGCTCAGCCTTGTAAATACAAAGTTAACCTAAAATTGCTCCAAATAATGAAACATATACCCTGCATCATATACATATATGCACAGATATTCTCATTTACATTGGTAGGCATCCTTTTACTCGAGAGCTGCTTGAATGCGTGGAATTGCTCTGCAGTGATATACAGTGGTAGTAGTTTGTTTGCTTGAAATAATTTTTCCGTTTACCTTCAAAGTAAAATGGAGAACTACACTCAATAAATAACAAACTTCTCATCCCTCTTACTCAATCTTTCGTTAGAGCAAACAGCAAACTACGGTGAAAAACTTCACCACAGGCAATTCCAACAGACCAACTTATATTCACCTCCATCTGGAATTCTTCCATATACATTTATTTAAGATGAATCCCCGCCCCACACCCTGACATGTTATGCAAATTTCCGTCTCAATGTCGATAATCGGCAATCTTCCCTTAATATCTCACGTTGATACTGTAATAGAAGCGCCCTCCATCCTATAGAGAGCTACTAAATACAGTAAACTTACATACATACATTAGTTACAAAAAACAATTATTCTATAAAAATCTGCGTCTGAATAGCAATTCTGCATTCTTTTTTAATCCTACAGACCCACTCTGCAATTCTGCATTCGTATTTAAACTGACATACCGTAGCGAATTCATATGCAGTTACCTTGATAAGTACAATGTAAGGTGATTATTACGTACACAGTATGCAGAGATTCTCACACACACACACATATACAATTCATTAGTAAATTTATCATACTTCATTTTTAGCTACATTACATTGTACATTGTATCCGTCCGCATCTAACCTTTCAATAAAACATAGACCCAGTGAGTTAAAAAAGGGGGTTCATAAATACATTGCCTCCAGCCATTAAAGATACAGTACTGTAACCACCGCTACGTTGTATTACAGTAGCACAATTAAACCAAGATACCTACGATTTATTGATTTCGTATATACATTTCTGCACTGATAACGATTTTAACTCATAAAATTGCACTTAGAAAGTAAAAGCATGATTTGGATGTAGCTCGTAAGCCCTAATTTCAGCGTAATTTAATTCTAACAAAAAATTAGCAATTACACTTCAAGGAGCTTCTCAAAAATCAAAATATCCTTCACTCTTTTACATTTATTTTCTTTAGTCCTTCTTTTGAAAAAAATTTCTCCGAACCCTAGGATATTTGTGATGACACGATACAAATAATACAAAATAGAAGTTATGGACATACAATACATACTACTAATTCTATAAACATTCTAAATCCGAGCGCAGAGAAAATCTCCTCCCTCGCCGACAATAACAATATTATTAGGCTTGTCATATAATCAATTTTAAAATGAAAATCCATTCATCCATGCATATATGAAACCTTAGCCATTAATTACCTCTAACTTAAGAATATTTTTCATGGTTCATTCCTACACACACTGACTACACACACTGACGCAGGCATATAATAATCTTGGCCGAAAAGCTTGTAATAAATCGATTTCAATTCAAACTATAGCTATTAATATTAAGCAGCAAATAGTCAATTTTTCGTAGAAGCCGTACTAAAAATATATTCGCTGCTACAAGCAAGCATATAGATTCTCTACTACTAGTCTTTTTAAGTACTTAGTTAGAAGCAGTGAGATTATCTTACTTAGCCGGAATGCCTTCATTAATTATTATTTTTAACAAGAATACAGCCTTTCTGTGTACGACGATGGTGTGCATTTCGAAGAATCGAAATAGATCCACACAGAATTTCCCTTACGAGTTATTATTCTAGGGTCACTTAGTATGCTTTGTCACTTTAAAATGAAATATTCGTATAAATACCCATGTACACCTGGAATAGTTAAAGAATGGACAGAGATTCATCTTACATCTACTATTATTAAGATTGACGAATGTGAAGGCTTTAACTTTACCATAACTCACTCAGCTACAATACAAGCCTCAGTTTTTTTCTTTGCTTTAAGCTTTAAACGTGTACTTCCTAGAAAAGCTATCTTACATATCCAAGGTAGCATGACAAATCTAACTGCATCGCATCAAGTGGTACGTTATGGCCACTTGGTTTATTGTCAGTTGAGCAGAGAATGAAACCAACTGTTTAGGCATGTAAGTACTACACATACATAAAGATACAGAATTCAATTCATTCATCGTAGAGCACAGCAGCAAAGCTTGTGTCTAACTAGCACCTCTACAATAAGAAAGGCTGAAAATAGAGAAAAATTATATGCGTATGCACATTTCTAAAACATTGCAACTTATTGCTCATTCCCATTCCAACAACCAGACACGTGCATAACCTGTACACAACTATATAAAAAAACTACTTATACATATATTTTCATATATAAATTTAAGTAATATAATTATCAATATACGAGAGTACAGCACAGAAAACTCTAGACACAATATGTGTACAACTTTGTGTCCGATTTCACTTTCTCTCGTAATTGCAATGCAGTATGGTACTTCAAGCTAGGTGCTACTACTACTAGCACTACTTATTACTACTTCTTTACCTCTCATATCACATTCACATTCTCTAAGACCCTGCGTTATCTACATCTTTACATTCATCCTGTATGTCCTCACATGTAAAAATATAGTTGTATGTAGTTGGTCGATGGCGGACGTAATTATTATTGTAGTTATACATACCTACACGCGCATAAAGCCTCTCAGCACATCCCATATGAAAAATCCTACAAAAACACAACTTATCACTTCAGCACTTTACCATCATCCCACCCAACAAACAATATCGGTACTGGCTTTCTTAATATTAAATTTTACCTTATAAGCACAAATTAAAGTACAAATGCACTGCATTTATTTATTACACACATCAAAAAAACTGATGTACTGCAATTTAGTATTTGAAAGTATTCTCCCTACTTACAAAAGTATTGTAGTATAAGGCACTTTCCTCATTAATATCTTCCCTCCGCTTAGATAACAAAATACCTTTGTGGATCCTACATACTATGTACATAGCACAACAACTGCGTAAGTAACGAGAAAAACGCAGGATAAATATTTAATTAGAAAACATCAACAACTAAGTAGCACTTCTACAAATCGTCGTAAAAGTGTCACATCCAAGTTTCCTTGTAGCTTTAAATACATCTCTTCACTCCCAATATTACCTTAATCCACAAATCAATAATAACTCCGCACCAGCCAAGCCTATACACAAAAGATAATCACGAGAAACAAATAAAATATATAAATGAAGTACTTTCTACATTCTACGAGTTCTGTCTAGAACATAAAACCTATATATACTAGTTGCACATTACATTCTGTCTCGACAGAATTCTTTTGTATGGTAGTCTTCGACTGCTACTAAGCCGGAAGAGTTGCCATATTTAGTCAAAAATTACTTTGAATTATCAAGAGCCATAAAAGTTATTAATCGAAATGACACCTTAAGCACAGAGTTGGCCGATCTCGTTAATCGTACACGAGACAAAATTGTGACGTGTCTTTGGATTACCGAGCTGTGTCTTTTT